>JBBBDQ010002313.1:192500-430000 GCA_037127315.1 Ascarosepion bandense | reverse complement strand
TACACTCCGGTCTTCTTCAGGTGCTATGAATATGGAGGTAGAAAGAGGTTCGCCGCCACACTATTGGATGGAGTTGAAATGATTGATAAACAACACCACTGGAAACTACGTAAACTTACGGAATCAGTGCATAAGCTCGGTCTCAAAAATCTCCTAAGTAGTCCAAGCATAGAAATAAATATAATATGGGAACCAGTAATACACAGTGCCAAAGATAATCATTAGCATCAAAGATTGTAATATGAGCTCTAGTAAAATATGCTAGAGACAATAATTAGCATCAAAGATTGCAATATGAGCTCTGGTGAAAAAATATTATTGAAACTAAGGTTTATAAATCCTAGAAATTCATAGATTGATGTCCTTAAGGACACGTGGCGCAGTGGATATAGACGCTGGTAAGTTCCAGTGATTTGATCTAAATATTGTGAGTTAAATACCAGTGGTGAATAAATATCCCAGAGTTAAAGGAGATAACTACATGGCTACCAGGAGAGCTTTGCACATGGAATAAAAATGATATACCCCATGATCGTAATAAAGGGTTCGGTTCGAAATTCTTAGCACATGAAGAAGGCCAATAATGTAATGGCAATAAAGATCAGAACAGTAGTCAGAACAATGTAAATAGTGTAACTTCTGAACGGCACAAAACAAATATTGCTTTAAAAACGGAGACCTTACAAATAACTTTTAAATTGAAGGAATTAGTATTTTTTTTCTTAAGCATCCAGTTTTTTTACGATCATCGCTTATCACAATAGATCGCTGATAAATATTAAACGTGTGTGCCATCTTTTTAGATTCGAACATTTGAAGCATATTCACTGTAATTCCACAATAGTCACTTCATGTTCATTTCCTTTTCATTATCCGTCGTGGTTTTCTGGCTTGTCTCATCGGCAATAATGCTATGGATTAAGTGACTGTCATAAGTCATCTATCTATATTTTAAGTCTTAAAATTCATCCATATTGTCATTCTGGTCTGACTATGCTGCTATCTGACAATTGCAGCACCCCGCTCTAACATACGACAAAAAATAAACGCTAAGGCGGATTCTTTTAATTGTAGGGACTGAAACTACTTCTCTCAGTCGAAATAAGAATTACTTCCTTCTAACAGTCGAGGAAGGGAATAATTCTATCTGTAATCCGTGGTAAGGACTGTATTGTTTTAAAAATCAGGGTAGAAACTATTTCTAGATTAAACTACTTGTTCTATAAGTCTAAATATGGACTATTTATCACAGTAGTGGTGGGGATTATTCTTCTTAATAGTCAAAGTAGGAACTACTTAACGTCTCTAGTTCATTCCTGCTTAATTGGTGCTTCACTATCTAAACCAAAAATTAAACGAATAACCACTATATGACAGTAACAATAACGGATACTACTGTTACGAATATAGATAGCCAGCCACACACACACACACACACACACACACACACACACACACACATATATATATATATATTGAGATTGGTCTCCGCGTGGTAACAAGGAGATGATCATGTGGGAGCCTAGAGTAAGTTTTGGGATAGCAGGTCAAGTTTAGTTGACCCAGATACCCTTAGTAACAAATGTCTAGACGGGAAATAGACCGAAGCTAGACATGAGGTCGTGAAACAGCAGGAGCTAGAATTCGCGCCAAAAACAAATCACGTGGAAAGCAAAGTTTGGAAATTAGTTGCAAATCAAATCTTGGATGAGCAAGTCACGATTGATGGGCGCTGATAAATGATGAATGAAAAGGAAAAAGCATTTGAGATAATAGCATAATTTGACCAATTCATCTTAAGCAACTCCGAATAAGAAAAAAACGAACTTATAAATTCTTATTCGTTAAAACAAGAAGACGAGGCCGAATTGTTCTTTCAAAGAAGAAAGAAAGATAGCGACGAAAATATATTGAAGAGAAGAAACTGTCATGTTATTTGCATGCTGATTCCTCTTTGTTAAAAAAAGAGAAAGAAAGCGAAACCTAGTTGTTTATCAAGAAAAGAAGGAAAGATAGCGACGCAGAGAAGTTAACATATGAAGGAAGAGATATTGAAGAGAATAAACCGCAAAATTGTTTGACTGCAGGAAATACGACGCTTGTTTGAATAAAGAAATAAAGAAGAGTGCGGATATTTGTATGCTGAAAGTACAACAGTCAACTGAAAGAAAATAGAGACAGCCGTAGCTACTTACATTTCAAGTGGACTGCGTTGGAGTCCGAAGTTGTATAAAGAAAGAAGACGAAGATAGAGAAAAAAAGAAGAGACAGTAAAATGAGAAGGAACTGATATAAAGATAAGTTATTATATTCTTCGACCCATGTTAGAACACGCATACACTTCCACGAAGATTATGTTACCACATACATCATACCACAGGTGCATATAAATTATATGGTTCTCCCCATTTTTATTTTGCGTTAATCTCTTGCATTCATATTCGCCTGTATTCGCTCGTATTTGTTGATATGTGTTGTAAATTGTTATTTCGACTACATTGGGTATCCGAATATACGTTTTGAGGTTCAGGTCATTGGACATCCTTATTCATACAGAGATCTTTTTTTTATTTTAATATTTTGTTACTTATCAAAAATCATCTTGTCGTTCATCCTTGAATTGTTGGTCAGCGCGTGTGTTGATATTGAAGCAGACCTGGGAAGATTACAGTTCGATTATATCAATCGAACAGTAATCTTATTTTCTTATTTTGTTTATCATTGTCCATTTGTCATGATCTAAGACAGATAACCCGTATCTGTCCATAAATGTGAAAATGTAAATATTCCCGAATCGACGTGTAATTATCTTGATGGTTATCGTCGAGGCAGGCATATGACACTACAGCGATAATAATCAACAAATATTCCATATCAACCAAACAAAAAATACCTGATGATGATCGAGTACTTCGTCGAAATGTTGATTCTATAATAACAATTTCCCTCTATCTGGCCTGTTAGTATCAAGTTCTCCAAGCCCTCTTTCCTCATTGCATGTTCCAGGAACTTCAGTTGTCTCTTCATGATGCTCAGTATAAATTTCCTTTTTGTTTCCATCCTTTCCAAAACATAAACATTGCTCACATACTCGATCCATGATATTTGCAGCATCCTTCTGTAGAATCACATTTCAGTTGCTTTAAGTTTTTCCATCATCTTTGATAATATTGTCCAGCATTCACTGCATATTGAAGAATTGACAACACATAGCAATCCAGTACTCACTTCTTTGTTTCTAGCGAAATTGTCCTGTTTCTTAATACTTTTCTCAGATCGTGGAATGCATCCTTGTGCTTTTGGATCTCATGTATAGAAACTGATGTGACCACAAAGTGAGGGGTCAGTTTATATATTGATTGTAATATGGAACTGACCCCCCACTTAATATCCAGCATAATTCTGCAGAACCACATTTCAGCTGCTTCAAGTTTTTCTTTCATTTTTGATAGTATTGTTCAGCATTCACTGCCATATTGAAGAACTGACAACACATGGCAATCCAGTATAACTGTACATAAAAAAATACCTTTAAACCCCACCTTTTTGGTATTAAATAACCCACAGAGGTGTTGATATGCCGTTAAACAAAACCCAAAATAAAACTCTTTCTCACTCTCTCTCTCTCTCTCTTCTTCTTCTTTGTCTCTTTTTCTCTCTTCTTCTTCCTCTCCTTTTTTTTTGTTTTCGTCTTTGATCTTCTATCACGTTCCACGTGAATTCATTCCCATCCACTTACATTTTCTTTTCCTGTCATTTTATCTCTGGCTTGCTCATCTTCATCTCCTTCTCTCTCTCTCTCTCTCTCTCTTTCATTATCTTTTTCTTTTTCTCTTTCTCTCTATCTCTTTCCATCTTTCCTTCCCTTCGTTCTTTCCCTTCGTTGTTACATTCCTATCTCGTCCTTTTCCCTTCAATCGTTTTATATCTCCTTCCCGCTCGCTCATTTACGCTTTTTCGTCGTTTTTCTGTCCTCCATCGTCTTTTTATACAAAGAGAGCAAGTAACCCCGATCTGATAAGTGAGGGCATCATAACGTAGTCCTCACGAAGCTTCGAAGTCGGCATGAATCTGCTCAGTTAAAGTGACAAATTTTTAATTATCAACGCTCTATATCCACCCCGATATCGAGCAATTTACGATAAAAAAAACTGCTTACTAAATTATCTCTTTATCAGTAAAACGATTGAAAAAGCAACAATCTTGGCGCTGAACATTATCATTACCCAACACACACGATTCAATTTTTCTTATACCGGATGGGCATTTAAACGAATAAATTTAACACCCATTTCATCATCAAGATCAAAGTATTGGCTCTGTAAATATATAAATTTAATTACATTGAGACCTCTGGCTGGATCAGTGTTAATATTTAATATTAATAGGATCCTTTAGGATTTACGTCAAAGGCTTTTCTTTTCAGATTTATGCCCAATATAGATATAAGCACACACGCACACACACACACACACGCACACACGCACACACACACACTTTTCATTTTTTCCTTCCTGGTCTTCTTTTTATCTTCTCTCTCTCCCTCTTTTACTCACTTCCTTCTTCTCTCTCATACTTTCTCCGTTTCTTCCTTTCTCTCTCTGTCTCCTTAATCGAGCTATCTCCTCCCTGTCACTCTATTCTTTATTGACGTTACTAAACCGTCCATACAACGAATAAATTTCATATCTTCTGCATTTTAACTTTTCGAATAAGTCTTGACACATGTTTAGAATTTCATGACAGAGAAACTTGTATCTTTAAATGAAGATGAAATATATCGTTTCTTTTTATTCAACGGGATTTTTTTGTTTTCTGCTGCAGTGAATATTATTTAAATCCATTAATATGAACACGCAGTTGCCT
This sequence comes from Ascarosepion bandense, assembly GCA_037127315.1. Taxonomy (NCBI): domain Eukaryota; kingdom Metazoa; phylum Mollusca; class Cephalopoda; order Sepiida; family Sepiidae; genus Ascarosepion; species Ascarosepion bandense. The sequence continues at coordinate 425,134 of JBBBDQ010002313.1, read as the reverse complement.
TATTTTTCCTTGTTTGTTTTTTTGTTTTTTTTTTACGTCATTAAATTCTTTTCATTTTCTAGTATTTTGAGTTGATGTTCGTATTTTTTCTGTTTAAATATATCTTCAGGATTTTTTATGCTGCTTAATTTATGGAAAATTAAGTTTGTGGTTCGAGTTACATCTAATGCTAAAACTTAACTCCAGTGACCTCGAAATCAAAAAACACATAACGAACAAGTAAGAGAATGTTAATATCTTGAAAGTGTTTTAGAAGAGGTCGGAAAATATGACACCAAAATTCAAAGGCGCATTGGAATACAGAAAGAGGCCTTTCAAAAGTTAAGCAAAGTATGAATAAACAGAAAAATTTCGAGAGAAACAAAGAGTGTTTTCCGAATTTTAATTTCAGAATTTTAATTGATTTTGATATTTTTTGGTTGACGCAAATATATATAGGATGTGTGTTGCGATGCAGTGGATATCGACTCGAAATGAGAAATCGGAGAGCCGAGGTAGAATTCCAGTTGAATTCCCTGCATTCACTTACGCACAAATACCCTTAGGAAAGATATTAATCCGTCTCTTCCCTCCAGTTATAGGTTAAATAATAGGACAGATTGGGTTCTATAGCCTTGGCTGGTAACCAGTTTACAGCAGAAAGGAATGGCAACCTAATGCGGGATAATATTCTGCCTAGTCAGTCATGTCTCTTTCGTGATATGAACGTCCAAGCGTGTATCAGGTATGGCACTTAACTGAAAGAGGAGAAAAGATCAGAAAATAAGATGAGAAATCAAGAAAATGAAAAGAATGAGGAAAGGTAAAGATACAGAAGAAATAAAAAATGAAGATGAAAATAGGTGCGAAAATGTAGAGAGGGGAAGAGCAAATCGAAACGGCTATGAGAGAGAAATTTTAAATTTTGGCTGTAAATGAATTGCAAACAGATATTGACATAGGTTATTATTTTCTTTGTCACTTTCTATTTATTTTAACATTAATTAATAATAAATATTCATTACCCTATTTTTATATTGAGAACAGTTTTAAATTAATGTTTCAATTATTTTCTTTGTGCTTATTCATTTGGATATATATATATATATATATATATATATATATATATAGATATGTGTGTGTGTATGTGTGTATTATTTATCACTTCAGAACATGTGCAAAAAACGAATTACTACAAAATTGTACATTTTGTTTCGACATTGAAAGAACATTGTCTTATCAGGTAGTTAAGAACAAAGCTAGTAAACATTTTATTTTATAAAAAATTCTTTTAAGCTTAAAAGAATGTTTTAAAAATATAACGTTTCCTATGACGTTTATTTTGTAGTAGTTTGTAGTTTTTCACATGTTCTAACGTAATAATTAATAATAAATATTCGTTACTCTATTTTTATATTGAGCACTCTTTTAAATTAAAGTTTTTAACATAGCAATTATTATTTCTTCGTTCTTATTCATTTGTATATATATATATATATATATATATAGTGTATCGAGGCAGCAAATAATTTTTAAGCATATACTGTTAAATATAACAGACAATGAATGCCTGTTATGTTTAATCATGAGCCGTTCTAAACATCGTATTTTGGCTTTAATTTCAGGTGAAAATGTTGGAGAATTTTCGTCTTTATTTTCACATGAAATTAAAGCCAAAATACGATGTTTAGAACGGCTCATGATTAAACATAATAGACATTCATTGTCTCTTATATTTAACAGTACGTGTTTAATATATTTTGTTTATATATAGCAAATATATATATATATATATATATATATATATATATATATATACAAGAAACCTAGAAGCGAGCCACCACCTACTGCGGTTTCACCCTACGGTTCTTCAGGGTAAGAGGTTAACAACTAAGATTGAAGCAGCATATATATAGTACTCAATAAAGAAGAAGCCAAAACAAGAAAGGTAGAACAACCTTTATTACAACTAATATATATATATATATATATATATATATATATATATATATATATATATATATATTAAATTCTCAATATTAAACTCCAATATTAATTTCTTGGTCTACTTTCGTACCGAACACTTTATTGTTAAGGTTTCGTCTTGGTTTTTTTTTCTTTCAAACGGGCACTAGACGTATTGTTCTTGTGCGCTGTTTGTTTCTTTTTTTCCTCCTCCCATTATTTAACCCACAAGGTAGTTCTTGCCGAGTTACAAGACGGTTTAAATTACTGTTAAGTTAGCTATATTTGCGCAAGTTTAGTCTGTTATTATTAGTGATGCCTTACTATGATTAGGTTCATTACTATATATATATATATATATATTGTCATCCGCAGACAGATCTGTTTCGCCGTATCACAGCTCATCAGTACGGTTAGACTGATTGCTTTTATTACCCAGGATTGAAACCCGACCGAAATGGCATCAGTCGGCGACACTACCCCTGGGTTATGGTGGAAGTAGGCGCCCAATAGCTAGAGCGCTCTAATTCATTTCACTGAATGAGCGATGCGTCCAAGCAAGTGGAAACGGAAGGGATAATGCAAAAATTTATATAATTACCATATTTTCCGACTTAAAGACGCACTTTTTTCTCAAAAATATACCCTGGAAAATACCTCTGCTTTTTTCAAGACGAATGTATCAGTTGCCACAATGGACGATAGAGAGGATCATTTATTGCGCACGAGTGACAATAGTGATGCCTCTGCTGATGATGATAGTTTAGCGCTTTTACATGAATCCAGCAGTGATGACTTTTTGGGATTTGGAGAGGAATACAATTTCTTTAATCGTTTTATATTTTTCATATATATTTTTAATATTTCTAATTCATTTTTATGAAAATAAAACCACCCTTGGACAATGAATGATGTATTGTGTTGTGGATTTCGGGTGAGGAACCGCACAAAATAATGAAAAAAAAAACAAAAAACAACACGTATTGAGATAGAAAAGTAGGTTATATTGAACGTAATATACAAACTTGAACGCAGGTTAGTAAATCCATGAATACTATTAGTAAGAAATAAATATATACAAGTCTTGAATTGAAGTTGCTGGAAATAGTATATCCGTGTATTTTATTCTAGATGAATGGAGCTCAGAGCTAGTCTGACTTCTGATGCGGTCGTCTGGGAGTAACTTCGGTATCTCTCGGTAACTTACGTATCAGCTCCGGCACTGTCCGATAACCGTAAACTGCTGTTCTCTTTATGGCAGGGGTATATGTATACTCAGTCGAAAGGGGAGATCCCACAATATATAGTATATTTACTAATCACCAATTAGTATGTCATTGCCCTACAAACAAAATCGGATGGGTGATTAATGTAAACAATACGTGACGCCGGTATGTGAGGGACGCATGACGAATGTGTAGTTGTATGAGAATGACTATTTTTTTCGTAGAAATTTCTTTGCAATATTCGAATGCGTCTTTCAAGCTGCAGCGTCTTACAAGCCGGAAAATACGGTAATATAAGATATTAAATACAGAGCTCAATCATCCAGAGTTATATAATATCAGTCAGTTAAGTGCAATACGTGATACACGCTTCGAGCGATCATGTCTCGAAAGAGACATGACTGACTGGGCAGAATATTATCCCGCATTAGTTTGCTATTGCTTTCTGCGGTAGACTGGTTGCCAGCCAAGGCTATAGAACCCAATCTGTCCTGTTATTTGACTCATAGCTACATGGGAAAGAGATGTATTATATTGTTTAATAGTTATCAGTGGGGGTTCAGTTTATTACTTAATAAAAATAGAAAACCGATTCCCCACTTTACGACCAGTAGAAGCCTTAATCATGATTCCAACTATTATATTCAGTCAGTCAGTTAAGTGCCATACGTGATACACGTTTCGAGCGATCATGTCTCGAAAGTGACATGACTGACTGGGCAGAATATTATCCCGCATTAGTTTGCTATTGCTTTCTGCGGTAGACTGGTTGCCAGCCAAGGCTATAGAACCCAATCTGTCGTATTATTTAACCAATAACTGGAGGGAAGAGACGCATTAATACCTTTCCCAAGGGTATTTGCGTGAAAGTGAATGCAAGGAATTCAACTGGAATTCGAACTCAGCTCCCTGATTTCTCGTTCCGAGCCGATATCCACTGCGCCACAACGCACATCCCCGTTATATAATATACAGAGAAGAAAACACAAAATTAAACGGTTTAATTATGTGCTAAGTTTTCTTCTTTCTTTCTTTCTTTCTTTATATATATATATATATATATATATATATATATATATATATATATATATCATCATCATCATCATTGATGATGATCTCGGAAAGAGATTGAAAGTACTTAGGTAACTTGAGAAATTAATGAAAATAGCATGTCGACGTACAGCTAATTTCTGACATATTTCAATTATAATACGCGAAAATATAATCTTTTTCTAGGACGTGTGAAAGCACGTGCAATACTCTGCCTTCGTCATCCTCCAACCAGGGAAGGTAACACAATTTCGGTAGAAATATATATATATATATATATATATATATATATATATATATACAATTCCATTCTATATATGTATGTATGTATGTATGTATATATATCCTTGAGGAGATTTCTGAAGTTCATATATATATATATATATATATATATATATATATATATATATATATAATAGAATTATAATTGTGTTTAGTACCAATATTGTTGAAATTCAAGTAGGGATGCATTTTTGGTGAGCAGATTTTTTGTCATAAAGTACTCGATACCAACATACAGCATTAATAGAGTTACTTTGGAGAGGTGTCTTCACTTAACCGACCAATGGTATTCCAGCCATACCGATTTCGAAGTGTTGTATCAGTCATACCGTCTTATTATGCAGAAGAGGCAGTACCACCCCCGGCCACCATCATTAAGATACTCAATAGATACATCAATATATATGTTGCATTTTAGACTGCATATCAGTATAAATATTTTGCCGTTATTTTTTGACGGCAAGGGCCCACTCCTTCCTTAATGCAATTTATTTCGGTGTTTTTTGTTTTTTGTTTTTTTGTTAGAAAAAACAGTTTGATGATTTCTCTTTATCTCATGTTTTTATGTAAAAATATTTAAAATAATTCAACCTATCGTTATTTATATTTTATCTGTCCGCCATATAAACTTTCTCAGTTAAAAGACTCTATATTTGCTGTTTCGTTTGTTGTATTTGTTATAATTTTTGTTGCTTTGCTACTTTTTGATACCTTTTGCCTTTGTATTTGTATCATGAAAAATAATCTTCGTAAATTTGTGCGAAAGCGTTTTCATTTACATCATTTTTGCTAGTAACATTTACAAAAAAGCTATGTTTTATTTTCTTTTAACTGAGACACTGACACCAGCTGGTGTACGCGTTCGTAACCGAATTGTTCGTTCGCTGAAAAAATGTGGTTGGATGCTAGAATGTTAATTGGATAGTTACTACCTTCATGAAAAAGAGTTCACTGTGTCATTGTAAATCCGTTCCTTAAGTCAAGAGTGCAGCATTTTTAAATAGTATTGTGGCTTTTAAACGGAAAGTTTAAGCGTGTATTCATATCTATAATTCTATCATTAGTCCATGATTAGAATATTGCTGCCACAAATGATCTGTTGCCCACGCTGTTTATCTTGAGCTATTTTATAAAATCCCCACCCACCCAAAAAAATCAACAATATTATTGGTTCTTATCTGGAGGATCGACTTCGCTCATATTCCCACCATTAAAAGTTTGATTCTCTGCGTCTTTTCTATAAATACTTTCATAGTTCATATGAGCTCTTGTGGTACCTAGGCTCCCTCCAGCTATGTGTTAAATAACAGGACCTATTGGGTTCTATATCCTTGGTTGACAGCTAGTCTGCCACAGAAAGAATTGACAATTTTCGGTGGGAAAATAGTCTGCCTAGTCAGTCATGTTTCGGGAGAGACATGGTCTTCCAAGCGTGTATCACATATGGTACTAAACTGATTGACTAGACTGGCGCATAGGTCTTATCAATTTACAGTTGAGCTGTTAGATCTAGCCGTCAGTTCTACGCTAACAGTTTCTTCTCTCGCACTTGCAACTCCATGTTTTCTAGCCAACTTTAATCTGCAAATATTTAAACGCAATGTCAATCGCCATCTACTGTCACCAAGATTACTCTTTTCGGCGGACCTGAAGGAGACTACCACCACCTTTAAATTTAGTGTTTTTCATTTTTTTTTACTTTTTTCAGTGCAGACTTATCGATTATTACATAAAGTTACCGGTTATCAAAACAAAAACAAAAAAAAAACAAAAAAAAAACGGAAACATTTTAATATTTAAGCAATTTTAGCGAGGAGCAGTTTCTCATACAATGTTATAGTAAATCGATCCTCCATTTTGGAACCACCCACTTTGGGGTCGCTTTGTTTTGGTTTTTTTTGGGACGAGTTGTTGCTCTTATTTTTGTCTTTTCCAAGTTTACTTCACTTCTTTATCCAAAAATTTTGCAAAGGATTCAGTTGTTGAATATGCGCAAGCAAAAAAGTTAATTGCACAGGATCGATTTATTTTAAAGTTGTATGAAAAACTTAGCCCCGCTAAAATTGTTTAAATATTGAAATTTTTCTAAATTTTTTTGTCAATGGAAAAATGTAGGATTTAATCGCTAATATTAGAATGATAAAAGTAAAAACAAAAAATGCTAATCAACAAATTTACAGGTGGCGCTAATGTCGTACTCGCGAGTGGTTGCTAAATGGAGGATTGATTTACTATGAACGTTCTATGAAAAACTGAGCTCCCATTAAAATTGTTTAAATATAGAAATTTTTCTAATTTTTTTTTTTTTGGCAATCGCAAAGTTTAAGGTGTAAGCGATAAGATTGCACTGAAAAAAAAAAAAAAAAAAAAGAAAAAGAAAAACACCAAATTTAAAAATGGCGGTAGCCTCCTTCAGATCCGCCGCCTTTTCTCTTCCCGTTCATTAGTAATGTTTCTATTCCCAATTATTCCTCACCCAGTAAATCCTTGTGTCTTTGTAGCTTTTCTACCTCGCATGGAGAGAAATAGATAACAAAAAGGAAAAAAAAAAAAAAAAGAATGCTTCACAGCAGTCTTTCAAAGATTGCATTTTATTTTGTCATTAACTGATATAAGCATCAACATCAAACTCAAACCAAACAATTTCGGGTTAGCAACCGCCATGTATGCGAGCCAAACTTGGAAACATTCAGTCATCATCACAAAAGAAAAATGAATGTTTACTATTAAAGATGCGCGATAAAGATATTTATTAATAATTGTGAAGACAACATTACGAATAAAGAGGTTTACAGAAGGACACAAGAGCGTCCTCTCTCCGACAGATAGCTGAATGAGGTTAGCTGAACACTGTGTCTTCTGATTACGAATGAAGTGGTTTACAGAAGGACACAAGTGCGCCCTCTCTCCGACAGATAGCCGAATGAGGCTATCTGGACACTGAGTCATTCCGATCGACAACACTCAAAAGTAGCCACGAGATAAGGAGATGGATTCGATGCAAGCGAAAAAGAAAAAGGCCAATAAAACCAGACAAAGGCAATGGATCAGACTGATGACACTAGAAAGATACTTTTACCCAATGTATCTAACAGAAGAACCAAAAAACTATCCATTTTCTATTGATGGAACTTTACAAGGCTATATATTTGCAATGTTACAATGTAATATTGCGGGCACTTTGTAGAGTGTTTACAAAAAACAGAAACATTGTAGCAACGACATTCTGTTAGCTAGGACCACAGGTTCCTTTCAGGTTAAAATTTAAGAGGCTTCTTTGCAAATTTAATCAAACGGCCAACGTTAGATACTAATGATATCCCTGAACTGTGCTTGTTATTGCGACAGTGTCCCTGTTGAACAATGTACAAGAACTACGTGTTTTTCTCTCTTTTTCTTTTAATTCTGCGTCAAAATCACTTCACGTCATGTTCAAAACGCATGCTGTATGACATAATTAAGTAGTTGCAGTCTTGTCAAGAATACAATACTGAGTTTTATTCACTAACACTTGTCTAATTATATCTCTTGATTTGCATATGATGAAATACTTCAACTGAAATTCGCAGCAATAAGAGATTTTAACCTCGCTTCAACAGAAATCAACTGCAAATATATTTCTCTGTGCCAACCATATCAGCATCAGCATCAGAAACAAACTCTTCAACAATTTTAGGTCAGCATCTGCCATTTATGTGAGCCAAACATGGAAACATTCAGTCATCATCAAAAAGAAAAATGAATGTTTTTATCAAAGATGCACGACGAAGATTTTTATTGATAATTGTGAAAACAACATTACGAATGAAGAGGTATACAGAAGGACACAAGAGCGTCCTCTCTCTCCGACAGATAGCTGAATGAGGTTAGCTGAACACTGTGTCTTTTGATTACGAATGAAGAGGTTTACAGAAGGACACAAATGCGTCTTCTCTCCGACAGATAGCTGAATGAGGTTAGCTGAACACTGTGTGTTCTGATTACGAATTAAGAGGTTTACAGAAGGACACAAGAGCGTCCTCTCTCCGACAGATAGCTGAATGGGGTTAGCTGAACACTGTGTGTTCTGATTACGAATGAAGAGGTTTACAGTCGGACACAAGAGCGTCCCTTCTCCGACAGCTAGCTGAATGAGGTTGTCTGAACATTGTGTCTTCTGATTACGAATGAGGAGGTTCACAGAAGGACACAAGCACCTTTTCTCCCCGACAGATAGCCGAATGAGGCTATTTGGACACTGAGTCATTCCGATCGACAACACTCAAAAGTAGCCATGAGATGAGGAGATGGATCCGATGCAATCGAAAACGAATGACGCCAAAAAAACCTGGCAAAGGCAATAAATCAGACTGATGACACTAAATAGATACTTTTAATGAGCTCAACAGAAGAACTAAAAAGTATGCAAGGTAAAAATTCACATGAAAATGAAGGTTGTTTCTGTGGCAGTGAAATTGAATTTAGCGTCAGGTGACTAAAGTTCATTACGGATATAGACACGTTGATATTAGAGAGACGCCATTTGAAAAAAAACAAAAACAAATCGAAATAAATTGCATTAAAGAACGAGTGGGCCCGTGCCATCAAAACTGACGGTAAAATATTTATATGCTGTCTAAAATGGCAGCATATATATTGATGTACCTATTGAGTATCTTACTGATGGTGGCCGAAGGAGTACTGCCTCTTCTACATAATAAGTCGGTATGACTAAAATAAATTGATCATTTAGCGTTTGTTATTTGAGGTTGGTACGGAGGTGAACAATGTGCAGGGTTTGATGGTAAATTGGTGGGTAAATTTTATATTTTTAATTTCGTTGTTTGTTTTACTTTGTCGACTACATAGTATAATAGGGTCAGTTGGGCACCATCTGTGAGAAAAAAGAAAACCATGATGAAATTAACTCGGCCAGAAATAACGGCATATTTGCTGTTTAGTAGAGGTGCCGGTAGTTTCAATACAAACAATTCATAATGTTTGGGCGTCAATCTAGGGACAGTACAGAGGATTGGGAAACAGTTGGTTGAGCATAATGGTGATTACAAAGAAGTGATCACAGGTAGTACCGATGTCTTTATTGACCTTCCCACAAGGCTCGAAACTCTTAAAGGTCTAGATCAAATGTCTTGATAAGTTAGTACTGCCCTGGCTCAAGAGGGTGGCTTCTATGTTTTGCAACAGGATTTTGTAGCATGCTACACAAGCAGGAGAACCCATTCATGGCTATCAGAAAATGTCTACGATTGCATCACCCCTTACCTTTGATCACCTCACACAGACTGTAAATTCCTCGATTATTAGGCGCGGGATGGAGTTGAGCGAAGGATCAACAAAACTCCTTGTAGCACCGAAAACAACGATTAAAGGAGTACTCGCCAACTTAAATAAAGATACCACCCAGAAGAGTTGCGAGAGATCCCGAAGTTTTCTGGACGCCGTGATTCAGGCAAATGGCGATTATTGAATAGATCTTCCCTTTGTAAATTAATTTTTGTAAACATATCTGTTAAAATGAGATGTCCATGCTATTTTCATTTTTGCGTAATTTTGACAATTCATCCATCGCACCATGTATATGGCACGAACCTGGAGACAAGCATACCGCCAAATTGCACCCAAAAACAAATGTGAAGCAGTTTAACTCCTATTAGTAGTTAATGTGATCCCTGATGTTGTTTAATGGTTAACGAGCTAATTTTGTAGACCATTGGTCCCTGATGCTGGACTGCTATTAAAAGAGGTTTTTAGTCAATCTTTCATGTCTGAGGCATCGCAGATAGGATCAATTTCTAGATTTACGTTAATCGTGGCCTTGTGTCAAACCTACAATCCGTACAGCTTATATAAGTTTTTTTTAGTTGTCCATGAGAAAGGTTTTGTTCCTTTATCCCGTGTCGCTGCGAGTTCTTCAGAAGTTGTAAATAAGATTTTATGTCACAGATGTCTTTGAGTGAATCCTTTTTTTTTCGAAGCGTTTGAATAAGAACAGTTTCATAGCCAACGAACCCTACTAAATGGTTGGTTCCCATGAGAAAAAAGATTCAGTATAGAGACAAGCAATTAGTAACGTGGAATGTCAGTCGTTTAATGATCGACATCATGGTAAAGGCAACAAAAGCATAAATTCAGAGATACTCCAAAGAAGCAATTGCCGTGACGAATGTATTCAGATACTGGCCGAAGAATCGTGACAAATTTGGACAAGACTTGCCAAAGATGAAATGATATTACAAACTATTAAGGATATAGAGAATAAAGAAAACGATTCAATTGAAATCATCCAGAAAGCGCTTACCCGTTTGCTTTCAATACATTAAAACCGATAAAACTATGCATTAATCTATTGAGGATTCGAGGTCCTACCTCGAAGTTGTTTAGTCAGAGCCGCCTATTTTCATCAAAGAATGTTTTACAGTCGCTGTTATTTAATAATACTCAAATATTCTACTGGACGCCTCGTTAAATGAATCCTGCAACCCTTGCGAGAAAAAAAAGGCAAAACCTTTCATAATTTATTATTGTTGGAATAAAAAAGACAACACCTTTGCCATGAAATAAACTATTTGCGGTTTCTTTTGATCGTTTTGCTGAATGTTGCAGGGACGGGCATTGTCGATAGATTGTCAAAGCTTTTACACCAAATCTGTCTTGGAGAGAAATGGAAGCTTGTGATGTCAATGCCTGACAGAATGAAGGCTGTGATCAAAGCAAAAGGCTATTGTACTAAATGTTTAATTTATTTTGTAACAAGTATTTTTTCTTGTTAAAACATTTGTTGAGTAAATCAATTAAAATTACTTTACACTGTCCTAATACATTTGCACAGTACTATATATATATATATATATATATATATATATACTGGCCTATATTTTCTGAATATTTTTAAGAAACTTCCATATATATATATATATATATATATATACACACACACACACACAATTATTCGTGAATATATATATATATATATAAACTTTGAAAAAAAAGTAGCTACTCTGGCATGTACGCATCGCTTATTCAGTAAAATGAATTAGAGCACTCTGGCTATTGGGCGCGTATAATGACAATATACACGTTAAAAGTCTGCCTTCTACCGAACGCTCATAGTCCAGAGGCAGAACCTCCGACTGACGCCAGTTCGGTCGGGTTTCAATCCTGGGTTAAAAAGCAATCGGAGTCTAACCGTACTGATGAGCTGTGATACAGCGAAACAGATCTGTCTGCGGATGACTATATATATATATATATATATATATATATATATATATATATATTACATAGAGCATCAGGTAGTTAACAAAGTGTATTCGGTTCTTTGACACATTGTTAGCTCTGCATATTCAGTTCATTTGTTTTGATTGTACTTTGACCATTTTTATCTACTATCTGCTCCTCCAATCAACCACTATTTTACTGGCATAGATAAACAAATAAATAAATAAATTAATTATTTAACAAACTGAACTCTTTGCTAGGTAAAAATAACTTCATACCTGAGAATTAGTATTTGGTTCTCGACGAAGGAAGACACTTTTTTTTTCTCTCTATGTATGATTTGTCTTGTCAGGATTTTGTAGACGATCACAGTCATCCACTTGCCCGTGTTCCTTATTTTTCCTTCTTGGTATCGCTCCGCTATTCATTTGCTCAAGCCCACCATGTATGTCTCGCGCTGCGTTCCCCTGTCTCTCTATCTAACCTGTGAGTATTAGATTCCCCAAGCCCTCTTCCTCATTCTTCTTCTTAATATGCCATGTTCCTTGAGGACGTAGGCAATCATGGACTTCCACTTGCCCTTGTCTCTCTCTCCCAGACTCCGCTCCGCCACCCATTTACCATCAAACATGTCTAGTGCTACTTTCCTCTATTTGACCCTCTATCCGTCATTTGAGTGTTAAATTCTCTAAACCCTTCTTGATCATTACGTGTCCCAAAAACTTCAGTTGTCTCTTCCTGGTGCCAAAGTTTTGTTATATAGCTCCTTAAGCTGATTGTTTGGTGAAGTTAACATTCCTTTGCGCCTTTGGTAGTGCTATGAAAACTGATCTGCTTAGGTCCTCCGGTATATCGCCGCTGTTGTTGATTTCCTTTGTTATTTCTGTGATCCTTTCTAAATCAAAGCCGTCTAGCTTTTCTTAAAATCCGAATTATATGACGCTTTTTATCATTTCATCCCAAGCAAGAAGATAAAGCCACTAAGATGCAAAGAATTACTGACTGAGAGAAAGAGAGCATGATATGATACATTATTAAGGAGAGCGAACAATAAAAGGACACAAAGTTATGTGGAGAGAAGACAACGATTGACATTGCATTTGAAAATTTTTGAAGAACAAAGTTAACCGGAAAATAAAAAGCCAAATGAGCAAAAATTGTAGGAGAAAAAACCATTAGCATAGAACTTACGGTTCTATCTTAACAGTTATGCTAACAGAACTAGAATTTTTAATCATTTTCTAGTACAGTATTAAGTATTAGTATCTAAATTACATTTGTAAATACTTAAACCAAGTTCGAAAATTATTTCTACTAAAATAAAAACTGGGTAGATTGTAGCGTACAGATTAATAGACAATATGAAATGTTTATGATTTACTTTACTTCGTCAAACAACTTTTTTTAATAGAACTATACAAATAAATAATCGATAGCATCCAAATCAAATACTAATAAATATTGCTAACAATAATAAAAAATATTAAAATATTGATAGAAAATTTAAATGGAAATACTAGTAAAAAATAATTGTTGACAATGCTTTCTTTAACAAAACGAAAGTAATTTATAGTCAAAAATGGATAATAATCGTCGTTAATGTTTCATCTCATAAAAATGCAGCGAGAAATAAAGACTTTTCAAAAATTCATAATAATTGAATATGCGTCTCCAGTAAGGAAAGAAAGAAAGAAAGAAAAAAACAGAAAACTAAAGTACTGAGTTTTCTCAAAAATTCATGCTGGGTTTTAGATGTTCCTGTTCCAATACGTTAAAACGTCACATTTATCGACAGATATAGGCTGCTTACGTTGCTGAGTAGAGCACACTTCATGTTATCTCTTGAGAAAGAAAATTTTAAATTACTTTATTCGTGTCAATTTTGCATCCATAGGAAAATGGAAAATTATAAGGAGTTTTTTTATGCACTTGATGCTTTTTTATTACCGTAAAGGCCAAAAAAAAAATAAATAAATAAAAATAATAAAATAAAATGCCTCGTTCGCAAAAAAAAAAAGAAAAAAGGGCAGTACTGTTGCTGTAGCTGACAGATTTGTACGGAAGTGATTCGCTAAGTTTAGAGTTGATGATTGTAGACTTATTGATAAAGAACGGTCAGACAGGTCCCCCCCCTCACACACACACTACAGATGATGACCAAATCAAAACACATTGAGAATAACCTGGATTGCACAATGCGGCATTTGGCATTAATATCAAAATTATATATATATATAAGAGATAGTAACTACACTCGTGTGGAAAGACCTTCCACGGATCTACGAAGAAGGGAAAAATGGTTTTAAAAAAGAAAGAGCTAAGTACATGAACATCAGTCAAAAGGGTTTGGACCGAGTCAGCACGTAGCCCAAAGAAGAAAAAAAAACGATACAAGTAAGCAACTAACAAAAAGCGTTCAATACTTACGTAGAGCGGAATAAATAAAATACCTAGAGAGGTTGTCTGGCTCTGTAGGTATTCTTATATAAGAGATAATAATATACTCGTGTTGAAAAATCTTCCACGTATCTAGGAAGAAAGGAAAAAATGGTTTAAAAAAAGAAAGAGCGAATTACATGAACATCAGTCAAAAGAGTTCGGACCGAGTCAGCCCGTAGCCCAAAGAAAAAACCCCGACACGAGCAATCAACTAACAAAAAAGCGCTCAATACTCAGGTAGAGCGGAATAAATAAAGTATGCCTCGAGAGTCAGACAACCTACCTAGGTTTCACCATAAACACTGGTCGATAAAAGTTTGACTTTTTCGTTCGATCGGCTGTTAGAACCACTTAATTTATTTGAGATCTTTTTAGTACTTTGTACCGAAATTTGATTTATGTATGCGTCTTCTACCCTTTTGGGCTTTAGCTATTCGCTGCAAAATATAGGATTTTGTATCCTATAACCCCCAAGTTTTAAAATGGGTCGGCCACAGTATGTGTCTACTCGATCTTGTAGAGATATTTTAGATGTGTTTGTCGGCGTAGAAAATGATTTACTTACTTTGATATTCGGCGGGGGTGTAGAATGTTCCGACATACTTTTCTTTGTTTGTAAAAATATGTTTATGCATGTTCCTCGAAATTGACAGTATTTGCTAGAAATTGACAGTATTTTACAGTTAAATATGTCTTCTTGAATATTCTGCACTTTTCAAGTATTCTGCAAGAAAACTTAATGCATGGTCATCAGCAAAAAGGGCAGCCCGAAATGCCAATTACAGGTGAGGGACTCTAAAACCCAGCAGGTACAGAAATTTAAATACCTAGGAAGTGTTCTAACATATGGCAGTGAATGTTGTACAATATCTTCGAAGATGAAGGAAAAACTTGAAGCAACTGAAATGTTGTTCTACAGAAGGATGCTGCGGATATCATGGACCGAGCATGTGAGTAATGATGAAGAAAGGATGGAGACGAAAAGGAAATTAATACTGAGTATCAAGAAGAGACAGATGAAATTCCTGGGACATGCAATGAGGAAGGAGGGCTTGGAGAACGTGTTACTAACAGGACAGATAGAGAGGAAAAAGACAGGGGAAAACAGCGGATAACATATTTGAAGGACCTAATCAGGTGGATGATGGAACGAGGGTTGCATTGTGCAATAGGAGAAAGCGTGCTAAGAGCCTGTTATGTTGCTTCGTTTTGGTATAATTAGAAGATAACACAAACTTAATTACATCAAGTTACAACCTTTAAATTTTGTGTGGATACATGAGCAGACTAGCTAAATTCTCTTCACTGTGGGATGATAGTAGTAAACGAGCCTATCCCTTCTGGACTCTAGTCGTCAACTGACTAGCGTCTTTCTCTTTTCAAATCTCCTACACAAAACTACTGTCCTTAACTCCTACTTCTTACTCCTACTCCTACTCCTACCAAAAGAAACTGTTCCTTATTTTGCCGCCCAATTTAGAATTCTTGGCATCAGTGTGTCTATCTTTTTCTATTTTTAGAAAACTCGCCATTTTATAAACCATAACAAGCCACCAGGGACAGGGAGATGTGGAAAGCCATGATCGCCTACGTCCTGAAAGAACATGGCACATAAAAGAAGAAGATAAAGAAGTAGTCGGAGGTTACCATTGTTTTTTGTTAGACTTGGGTCATTTGTTCTTCAGAGCGGGGTCGTTTTTTGTGTTTAATCTTTTGGCCGCTTACGGAGTCAATAATTGCGTACACTGTTTAAATAATGTAGTTGAGATGTGAGTGAATGATCAAACGCCAATTTACAGTGATCCTGATTGAGCAGTTCGGCTTCAGTCACATTCTTTCCGACGTGATGTGGCTTCCCTCTGGCTTGTTTTTATGGCAACTGTTCTGACGAGCTTTTTTTCGGGTCCTCGACCACATGTATTTACTCTTGCTACTAGATTGGCATCAGGGTCCTACCCTTTTACCGTCGAAGTGGTTAAATGTAACAGTCACTTCTACTCTAACAGTTTCTTTTCTCGTACTTCCCGTCTGTGGAACTCTTTCTCGTTTTTTTACATCTATGATAGCTACGATCTCAAAAAATGTAAATGCAACGTCAATTGCCATCTTCTATGTACTTGATTCCCATCCATCACTTATCCTAATGTCTACGGCTATGTTTTGTTGAATACACCGGTTCCCGTCCGATCACCACAGTTAAGCAAAATCGAGGCTGGTCAGTAGTTAAATGGGTGACCATTTGGGAATACCAGGTGCTGTAAACGTAAAGACCAAAAATGGTCCACCGGTCTTCCAGGTTTGGGGGTTGGGTGCAGGGGCTAACAACCTTACCCCGTAAAAAAACAGTTTGTTACAGAAACAGCAACACAAAGTTGCTGCACTATGCTCCATTGGTTGTGATGGATAAATGATGACTTATCCTAATTCAACATCAATTTTTTTTTTAATCATTTCACCTCGAGCAAGGCAGAAACGCCACTGATGTGCAGGGGGGTACATAAATGTAGAAAGATTAATTAGAAAAGAGTGAGGAGTACAAGCTAGTTAGAAAGGAACAATAGAAAGCTGAGAAAGCAGATGCAATGACATACATGGGCGGAGAGAAAGTGAAGATTATACAGGGGAGGGGAGAGAACTAGAGTCCAGTGGTTAGTAGGTGAGTATTAACTTTGCATTTAAATTTCTGGAGGTCGTAGCCGTCAGGAAAGCAAGAATACGGGAGTGAGTTCCACAGGCGGGAAGTGCGAGAGAGGAAGCTGCAGGAGTAGAATTGTCGTCTGCATTTGGCTAACCTGACTGTGAATGGGTGGGATCCAGTTGCCAGTCTGGTTGCACGGGTAAACACCTGTTGAGGAGGCATCAGTGAGTTAAGCTCATCCGAGCAGAAGCCATGAAAGTATTTATAGAAGAGACAGAGGGAGGCCACATTTCGACGATGGGAAAGTGGCTGCAGTCGAGTGAATAAAGGAATAGGGTTGTTCCAACGAGAGTAATTAGTATAAAATAAAAAATGTGAGAAGCCGTGAACATTTTCTTTAAAATATATATCTATTGTTTGGTATTCATACAAGTTATGGAGTATTAATTTGTCATGGTTTGCGCTACACGTGTTTCAAGTCTAAAATTGACTCTCTTCAGGCGAACAAATTCGTTGTTTTACGTTTAGGTTTCTCTGAGTATACTCAGAGAAACCCAAACGTAAAACTCTGAAGAGAGTCCATTTTAGACTCGAAACACGTGTAGCGCAAACCATGACAAATTAATACTCCATAACTTGTATGAATACCAAACAATAAATATATATTTTAAAGAAAACCTTCACGGCTTCTCACAGTTTTTATTATATATATATATATATATATATATATATATATATATATATATCAAGGCACTATTACACGAGGAATGGAGTTCATATGCCCCAGTGATTGTAATAAAAGGGTGTCAGATCGAAAGTCCTAGCACCTGAAGAAGACTGGAGCGTAGAAAGCCCGAAACATCGTACAAATGACAACAAAGATGAGGACAATAGTCCAATGATGTAAATGCTGTAAATACTACCTCATTTCAGAAATATAGAGAAATAATAGAGTCCACGATGTACTGTAAAGATCGCTAAATTATAAACATCTAAATTTAGAAGTATCTACATACATGTATTCATAAATTTAGATAATTTTTTGTATTATATTAAAAAAACAAATTTTATTTGTTTGTAAGGTTAAAATAGATTATTACTGACGATATATTATTAACAATGTATTTATCAATAAAATACAAAACTGGGATTGGTTACTTTTGGTTTAGCCTCGTGGCATGTAAATTCGTTTTTTGCCACACCTAAAACAAATTACCGACGTAAGTTAAGTTATATCTGTACTGACCGAGCTCAACGCTGCTTAACTTCGCTGATTGAACGAGAACTGTTGTTTACTGTAAGCAGGATATTTTTAAGTAATTACGTCTTACCAAAGTATAAAAACAAATTTAAGTTAAATAAAATCATTTTCATCTTTGACAACAGCCCAACGGGAAGAGAAATATTTGATTCCACATTTAAAGAAAACGAATTTAATTTTCCTTGAAAAATCTTCAGAAGTTTTTTTTCAACTTCTTGTTTGCTTCAGAATTTTCTAGGGATCGAAATATATGAAGATCTATAGTTTCTAAATTCGAAAGAATGTGAAAGTTACTCTCGTTTTAAAGATCTTACTTTTACGTAGATTTCCTTCAAAATTTTAGGTAGGTTACCCAGATCGATAGGAAGAAGGTTGGAGAGTAAAATGATCGAAGCTGTGTGATGCAATAACAAAGATGAGGGCGTTAATCTTAGTGTAGTTAATGTAAATTATAGGAAAGAAAATCCTATATTTTACTGTGAATAGCTTAAGGCCTAAAAAGTAGAAAACGTCCACACATAAAATCAGATTATTTGTTCGGGGTTGTTTGTAGTGTTTAAGAATTTTGCAGTGTACGTAGTCAATAATTGCGAACCTTAGTTGAATGATTTTATTTGAGATGGAAGTGATAACACATGCCAATGAAAATGTATTTCTTCGAAGTACTGCGTCATCAGAGTTTGAGATTGGGCTTTGTTTAACTGCATATCAACTTTTGTGGGTTATTTAATGCCAAAAAGGTGATCTTTTAAGATATTTTTTAATGTTCGGTTATAGGGAGAAGGTTGATTTAGTCGGATTTTGATGAATTTATTATTATTATTATATATTTTTTAATTTATAATAATAAAGATGTTTTCTAGTTTTGTATTCAAAAATGTATTGCTTGTAATGATATTTTTCCTTCAAAAATGTGTTAATAATTTTTTTATTTAAAAAATGTTTTGTTGGTAATATTTTTCCTTCAAAAATATATTCTTGGAAATATTTTTCCTTCAAAGATTTATTTTTGATAATGTTTCCTTTAAAAATTCAAATTTTTCTATAACAGTCTATTTTTAAGTACATATTTCTATAAAAAGTCTATTTTCATGTACAGATTTCTATAAAAGTCTATTTTTATGTATATATTTTTCCTTCAAAAATATATTGTTGGTATTCCTTCAAAAATGCACATTTTTTTATAAAAGTATTTTTATGTATATATTTCTATAAAAGTCTATTTTTATGTATATATTTCTATAAAAGTGTATTTTTATACTTTCATGGTATTTTGACCTCAGTTTGGGTGTTAACTATTTGCTCATAGTTAGGATCCTAACAGGTGCTACCAACCCGGGTCTGGGTTGTCCTTAGAACAACAGCCATTAAGAGGTGGTTCCATGCTCCTCACAACCTCATAATCATACCCAAGACTATACGTCATCAGAATCAGAAAGTTTGCACATTCGGGAAAATATTTCAGTAGTGCTTTTTTACTTAGAAAAAAAATTGTTTTTCTTTTTTTTTTAATCGTATCACCCCGAACAAGGCGGTAATGCTACTGATGTGCTGGGGGCTACATAAGGGTAAAAAGATTAAGTAGAAGAGAGTGAAGAGGAAGATGAACCAGTTAGAAAGGCGCAAGAGAAGGATGGGAATACAAGTGTGATGGCAGTTGCAAAGGTGGAGAGAAAGGAAAGGATATACGGGGTGGTGAAAGAACTAAAGTCAAGTGGTTAATAGATGAGTATTGACATTGCATTTAAATTCCTGGAGGTTGTAGCCGTCAGGAAAGCAAGAATATGGAAGTGAGTTCCACAGGCGGGAAGTGCGAGAGAGGAAGCTGCAGGAGTAGAATTGTCGTTTGCATTTGGTTAATCTAACTGTGAATGGGAGGAACCCAGTTGCCAATCTGGTTGCACGAGTAAACACCTGTTGCAGAAGCACCAGTGACTTAAGTTTGTTGGAGCAGAAGCCATGAAAGTATTTATAGAACAGACAAAGGGAGGCCACATCCCGTCGGTGTGGAAGTGGCTGTAGTCGATCCGCTAAGTCGGTACCTATAAAATTACTGATTCAAAATTTCAGCGGTTGAAAACTTTGGTTTGTAAAGTTGTTGCGCTGATACTTATGAAATTGTTACCGAGTGTCGACGCATGCCTTGTAAGATGTTTTTAAAGACATCTGGATTGATTGTCGATTTTTTCTTGGGGGTGCAGCTGTCTCTAGTATCAATAAATTACACTCGCAGATGTCTTTGTCGTTCTTGTTAAAGTTTAAAACGTCAGTGAATCGCAGGAGATTTCTGCAGCTTGATCTCGACATCTGTAGATTATGTAGTTATTGAGCTCTATTTATGTGACCTAATTTTGTGTTGACATGTGAAGATTTATCAGTATTTTCGTTTTCTTTGAAGGACCACCAATCATAGAATAAGCAAATTGCTTTGCGTCGTCATCAAGTTATTTAAAGATTAAAAGTTCCCTGCAAAAAGTTCCTTTTTTGTTGAATTCAAGAGAAAATCATCTTGGAATTATTTCGAACTTTTGTTCTCATCTTGGCTGATATAGCTGTTATAATAGACACAACTTTTCGACCAAGTCACCATCAGGTGTCCATAGATTTACTGATGTGGAATATTTCGTTGATTATTGCGAAATATTGTGTGAAATCAATTATTGTCTATAGTTTATTGGAAGTTACTCATCTCAGAAATAAATACAAATGAAGAGAAAATGTTTTTGAAGAAAACTCAAATTTTTGTTTTTAATACGTGCACGATAGTAGTAAACAATTGTATGTTGAGATTTTGATTCCTTCTTTCTTGAAAAACAAAATTCGGTACAAAATACTAAAAGATAGTATCTACAATAAATTTCGTGATTCTGGTAGCCAATTAGACAAAAAGCTAATTGAACTTTCATTGACCCAGGTTTATGGTTCTTTGTGCCAAAAAATAAAAAGAAAGTTTGCGTTTGGTGCCGATCACCTGATTGAATTAGTTATCTATTTACGTTTTTGGTGGCAGAATGGGTAGTCAACACAATCAGAATGACCTCAGCTGGCATGTACCGGAGGGCCACTGGTCGTCCTCCAGACATTAGTCCGAGCGACCTGCATTTTCTTACGCTCTCACTTTCTCTTTTGAGTTGCGTCTATTGATTCTCCTTCTTCCTCACAACTGACCGTCAATAAAAGAAAGAGAGGATCAAAACATCAACAGACACACTTTTCTATAGTACACGCATTAAATTCATCAACTTGACTTTTCTTCGAAATATATGGTTAGGTCTTGAAGGCTGTCACAATGCTTTTAGTAAAATAAAGGAAGGTAAAGAAGTGTTTGGTTATTACCTATTTATTATACATTAATATTTCGAGATCAAAATCTCATCTTCAGAATGGCAGAGGAGCGTGTGTCTGTCCGAGTGATTCCGTGCCTTTCAAGGAATGGTTATTCTTGGTTGCTGATGCTGCCATTAATTGTAGCGAGTGCTTGTGTGTGTGTGTGTGTGTGTGTGTGTGTGTGTGTGTGTGTGTATGTGTGTGTGCGTGCGCTCGCGCGCTCGCGCGGGTAATTGTGTTAGAGCATGTATGTGTATATGTTTTTATGGTATATATATATATATGTGTGTGTGTGTGTGCGTGTGTGTGTGTGTGTGTGTGTGTGATTAATAGCTGGGACCTTTTTCTGGTCTGATGATATCAGTCTGATTTAATATGTGGTCTATCTAAGTATGTGTGACCTGACCGTTAGTTTGACTTTAAACATTTCCTCTTGAATTCAACAACAAAGAACTTTTGCACTTAATACAATTCTCAATAATGACAAAATTTATGTAATGTTTTTATCTATATATCACATTTCTATGATCATTTTAAATATGGGAAGTTCAGTAATGGTTGACACATATCCATTTGGCAAACATAGTTGACACC
This sequence comes from Ascarosepion bandense, assembly GCA_037127315.1. Taxonomy (NCBI): domain Eukaryota; kingdom Metazoa; phylum Mollusca; class Cephalopoda; order Sepiida; family Sepiidae; genus Ascarosepion; species Ascarosepion bandense. Next base: position 403,155 of record JBBBDQ010002313.1, on the reverse strand, counting down.
CACTACATGAATGGTGACCCCAGACAAGAATATGCAGAGGAATTCTGATTTCTACAAAATAGTAATCCCACAGAGAATACGCAGAGCAATTCAGGTCTCTACATTCTGTTTACCACGACTAGAAGGTGCAGCATACATGAATGATGACCCCCCCCCCAGACAAGAACACGCTAATAAACTTTTGGGGTCCCTATAGAATGCTGACCCTACACGGAAAACGCATAAGAAATGTCAAGTCCCTGCATGGAGCTTTCAATCTTAATATAATTATTTTTTCACTACTGAAATATTTTCCCGAATGTGCTACTTTCTGACTCACTAGAATATATATATTTTTTTTTTAATCATTTCACCCCAAGCAAGGCATTCCACTGCCACTATTGCGCTTGGGGCTACATAGGGGAAGGTAAATAGAAAGAGTGGTTAGATATAGGAAATGTCAGAAGTGGGATGATAGATAGTTGGGTGGGTGGGAAGAGTGTTTGAAAGAATGGAAGTTAGTTTGTTAGGAGGTGTTTATTGACCTTACATTTAAACTCCTGGAGATTGTAGCCGTCGGGGAAGCAGTCATGTAGAAGAGAATTCCACAGTCGGGAAGTGCGAGAAAAGAAACTATTGGAGTAGAAGTTGCGGTTGCATTTTATCGGTTTCACTGTAAAAGGGTGGGATCTAGTTGCTAATCTAGTATCTCGTGCAAATTCGAACCTAGAGGGCACCAGTGATCTAAGTTCATCAGAGAAGAAGCCGTGAAAGTATTTATAGAAGAGGTACAGAGAAGCCATGTCACGCCGGTGAGAGAGTGACTGCAGCCGGTCTGCTAAGTCGGTATCGATCACATTACAGACCTTCCGCTGTACCTTGTCGAGAAGCCCAAGGAGAATAGCAGGTGCACCCGCCCAGATATGGCAACAGTATTCAATGCACGGGCGGATGGTAGATTTATAAATGTGCAGGATAGATTCAGTCGGAAAAAACCTCCGGGCCCTGCACCGAGAACCGACATTCATAGCAGCGGATTTAGCAATGGATTCGACATAGTCATTCCATCTGAGGTCGGCTGAAAGTGTGAGACCAAGGAGGCGTTGTGTTTTACTCTCTGGGAGGCAAGCCTGCTCCATGCTAATAGGAGGTAGGAGCTATTGTCGATGATCATTAATTGATAGTAGCTTCGTTTTGGAAGCATTAAAATTTACGAGCCATTTCTTACCCCAGTCCACTACGGATTGGAGGTCCTTTCCAAGCTCGGTTGCAAGGTTAGCTTTGTCGCCCGCATCAGATTTTTGGTCGAGGCGAGAATAAACTGTGAGCACTCTGATGACGTATCGCCCTGGGTATGATGGTAAACTGCTTCCGACCGCAAACCCCTCTGATTGTGAGGTTGTGAGGAGCATGGAACCACCTCTTAATGGCTGTTGCTCTAAGAACAACCCAGACCCGGGTTGGTAGCACCTGTTAGGATCCTAACTATGAGCAAATAGTTAACACCCAAACTGAGGTCAAAACACTATGAAAGTATAAAAATACACTTTTATAGAAATATATAGATAAAAATAGACTTTTATAGAAATATGTACATGAAAATACTTTTATAAAAAAATATGCATTTTTGAAGGAAACATATTACCAACAATATATTTTTGAAGGAAAAATATATACATAAAAATAGACTTTTATAGAAATCTGTACATGAAAATAGACTTTTATAGAAATATGTACTTAAAAATAGACTGTTATAGAAAAATATGAATTTTTAAAGGAAACATATTATCAAAAATAAATCTTTGAAGGAAAAATATTTCCAAGAATATATTTTTGAAGGAAAAATATTACCAACAAAACATTTTTTAAATAAAAAAAATTATTAACACATTTTTGAAGGAAAAATATCATTACAAGCAATACATTTTTGAATACAAAACTAGAAAACATCTTTATTATTATAAATTAAAAAATATATAATAATAATAATAAATTCATCAAAATCCGACTAAATCAACCTTCTCCCTATAACCGAACATTAAAAAATATCTTAAAAGATCACCTTTTTGGCATTAAATAACCCACAAAAGTTGATATGCAGTTAAACAAAGCCCAATCTCAAACTCTGATGACGCAGTACTTCGAAGAAATACATTTTCATCGGCATGTGTTATCACTTCCATCTCAAATAAAATCATTCAACTAAGGTTCGCAATTATTGACTACGTACACTGCAAAATGCTTAAACACAACAAACAACCCCGAACAAATAATCTGATTTTATGTGTGTACGTTTTCTACTTTTTAGGCCTTAAGCTATTCACAGTAAAATATAGGATTTTCTTTCCTATAATTTACATTAACTACACTAAGATTAACGCCCTCATCTTTGTTATTACATCACACAGCTTCGATCATTTTACTCTCCAACCTTCTTCCTATCGATCTGGGTAACCTACCTAAAATTTTGAAGGAAATCTACGTAAAAGTAAGATCTTTAAAACGAGAGTAACTTTCACATTCTTTCGAATTTAGAAACTATAGATCTTCATATATTTCGATCCCTAGAAAATTCTGAAGCAAACAAGAAGTTGAAAAAAAACTTCTGAAGATTTTTCAAGGAAAAAAAATTCGTTTTCTTTAAATGTGGAATCAAATATTTCTCTTCCCGTTGGGCTGTTGTCAAAGATGAAAATGATTTTATTTAACTTAAATTTGTTTTTATACTTTGGTAAGACGTAATTACTTTAAAAATATCCTACTTACGGTAAACAACAGTTGTTCAATCAGCGAAGTTAAGCAGCGTTGAGCTCGGTCAGTACAGATATAACTTAACTTACGTCGGTAATTTGTTTTAGGTGTGGCAAAAAACGAATTTACATGCCACGAGGCTAAACCAAAAGTAACCAATCCCAGTTTTGTATTTTATTGATAAATACATTGTTAATAATATATCGTCAATAATAATCTATTTTAACCTTACAAACAAATAAAATTTGTTTTTTTAATATAATACAAAAAATTATCTAAATTTATGAATACATGTATGTAGATACTTCTAAATTTATATGTTTATAATTTAGCGATCTTTACAGTACATCGTGGATTCTATTATTTCTCTATATTTCTGAAATGAGGTAATATTGACAGCATTTACATCTTTGGACTATTGTCCTCATCTTTGTTGTCATTTGTACGATGTTTCGGGCGTTGTACGCTCCAGTCTTCTTCAGGTGCTAGGAATTTCGACCCGAAAACCTTTATTGCAATCACTGGGGTATATGAACTTTATTTCTATCGTAGTAGTGCCTTTACATATATATATATATATATTAGAAAAACGTTTAATCGAGAACGACTTAACTCGAAACAACGTAACCCGAGGTATAGCTATATTTATTTATTTATTATAATCATTTCACCCCAAGCAAGGCAAAACCACCCCTTGTGTGCAGAGTTTACTGTGAAAGAAAAAAGTCAAGGTAGAGGTGATGTGGAATTAGGATAAGTGATGGATGGCAATCAAGTACAGAGAAGATGGCAATTGACGTTGCATTTAATCTTTTGTGAAATCGTAGATATCAGAGATGCAAACAAACGCAAAAGAGTTCAATAGACGTGAAGTACGAGAAAAGAAAATGTTAAAGTAGAAGTGACGGTTACATTTAACCACTTCGACGGTAAAAGGGTGGGACCCTGATGCCAATCTAGTAGCAAGAGTAAATACATGTGATCGAGGACCCGGAAAAAAAGCTCGTCAGAACAGTTGCCATAAAAACAAGCCAGAGGGAAGCCACATCACGTCGGAGAGAATGTGACTGAAGCCGAACTACTAATATTGCAGATACTCCTTTGGATTTTGTTGAGAACCTCAAGATGAATAGCAGGAGCACCCGACCAGATTTAGCAACAGCATTTAATATACTGATAAATGCTAGATTCATAAATTTGAAAAATGGATTCTGACGAGAGAAAACATTTCTGGCCCGACCCTTCCTAGCAGTCGATGTAGCTAGGGCACCGTTTAGGAACACCATGTACTGTAAGCGGACTTCTATAATCCGAAATATGCTTCGACTTTAAATGACCGCGAAAGCAAATAATTTGTCGTAAGTAAGTGAATCAGTCCGAATACCCTGGTATGTAACGAAAAACTGACGCCCATGATTTGCACAGAACAAAATAGCTAATCTTTTCCTCCTTCCTTTAACCATTTGTTGAATTTAGTTGTTTGAAAGAAGCATTTTATTCCTTAGATGCATAAATATGCTTCCTTGGAATCAATGAAACATATTTTTTATTATAACAACCATAACAAAGAATATATTTAATACACTTGTATAACTGATTTATTTAAAATTTCACTGTATGGATTAGAGGATTAGGGGAGCAATGGAGACTAGTCTTTGATGTCGAGGAAATGGAAGAGACTCTACTTAGCTCAGTAGTTAACTCGTGAGTTAAATTGCCAAAGTGTAAACTGTAATTTAATTAATTATTGTGCACTTCAGAGTTTTGACACGGCAAACCCCAATAATCTATCTATCTATCTATCTATCTATCTATCTATCTATCTATCTATCTATCTATCTATCTATCTGTCTAGTCTGTTCTATCTATCTATCTATCTATCTATCTATCTATCTATCTATCTAGCTCTGTTATATCTATCTATCTATCTATCTATCTATCTATCTATCTATCTATCTCAGTCTGTTCATATCTATCTATCTATCTATCTATCTATCTATCTATCTATTTTGCTCTGTTATATCTATCTATCTATCTATCTATCTATCTATCTATCTATCTATCTATCTCAGTCTGTTCATATCTATCTATCTATCTATCTATCTATCTATCTATCTATCTATCTATCTATCCTGCTGTTTTTGTTTCTTTCTTTCCTAAAAATTATACATTTAGCTATTTTTGTTTTTTATGAAATATCTATCTGATTTACTTATTAAGAAAGGCTCTTTTTTCTCTTCCTCTCTCTATATATACGAAATACGTACATATATATATATATATATATATATATATATATATATATATATGCGTGTGTGTGTGTGTGTATGTGTGAATGCGTATTCGTGTGTCTGTGTATGTGTTGTAATGAATTAAATAAATTTATTTACATTCGACCTATTCAAATCATCATTGTTGTTATCATAAGATTTAGACCGTTTTACCCTCCGGCCTTCATCTGATGTTTATAGGTCCGGGTATCTTTCGAAATATTCTGAACTGAATTCTACATTTATTTTGAAGAAATATCTCGCTGACCATCTCCATGCCTATTTTTTTTTATTGATTCCTCCGTTTTTCACTGAGTCCAAAGCTCCAGTGATCGGACCAGAGATTGAACTCACTATTAAATTCACGTGTTTTCGTAGAATGGCATTCACAGATTCAGATAAATTGATGGGAAGTTTTGATTAAACTGATATCGTCAACGTAACCCATTACAGAAGGTAGCTGAAAAGAGTGACAAGAAAGGAGTACAAATAAACTGCAAGAAAACCGAATGCACGGTCATCAGCAAAAAGGATAGCCCAATATGCCAATTACAGGTGAGAGACTCTAAAATCAAGCAGATACAGAAATTTAAATACCTAACAGAAGACGGAAAATGCGACACTGAGATCCGAAGGCGATTTGGCATGGTGAAAGATCATTCCAGAAGTTGAGTAAAGTATTAAGAAACAGGACAATTTCGCTAGAAATAAAGAAGAGAGTACTGGATTGCTATGTGATATCGGTTCTTCAATATGACAGTAAATGATGGACATCTTCAAAGATGAAGGAAAAACTTGAAGCAGCTGAAATGTGGTTCTACAGAAGGATGCTGCGGATATCCTGGACCGAGCATGTAAGCAATGACGAGGTTTTGAAAAGGATGGAGACGAAAAGGAAATTAATACTGAGCATCAGGAAGAGACAACTAAAGTTCCTGGGACATGCAATGAGGAAGAAGGGATTGGAGAACCTGTTATTAACAGGGCCAGATAGAGGGAAAAGGAGATAGGGAAAAGTGATTTTAAAAACCCACACTTAATAAAATCACTTTGAAATCTGGTCATAACATATTACATTGCATTTGAATACATGGTTCTGTTGTCATTTCGCGTTATCACGCGGTGTGACGTCATAGAACCGCATTGCAAATTTGCGAACTGCGTTTGTTATTTTTGGTAACTATTGCAGTTGCCTAACGGAGTTTTATTTCAACACAAAATAAAATCGTCGCTGGTGGTGGATGTTATCGTGTTAGCGTCTTAATAACCTCTCTGAAGATGGCTCATGAGAGCCGAAAACTTAGAACCAAATTAATAAAAAAATATCCAAATGTTGGAGAAATTTTGTCTTTATTTTTCAACTGAAATTAAAGACAAAATACGACGTTTAGAACGGCTCATGATTAAACATAATAGACATTCATTGTCTCTTATATGTAATTATATATATATATATATATATATATATATATATATATAGTGTCAGATCAAAAGTCTTGGGACAGATGTTATAGTAACGGAAAGACAGTAAGCATTGTGAAGCTGCTTTGTACAGATTGTCGTGTGTACACACTAACATATTAAGTTTTTGTTCACTTTCTTTGTTCATAGCAATTCTTGGCAGTAAAATGTGCAGACTGTAGTCATTTTACCTCATTAGAGAGGTTCCACCGGTAACCATAGAGCTTGTACATCCGCTTTTGGTAAAGAACACCATTCCTCTGGTCTAATATCTACCATTTTTCTCTTGCAATTTTTCTTTCAAAAATCAAATCCCAATTAAAAAGAAATATATTTAAAAAGGATGCATGGTAGTGGCTGCTTCCTATGTCAATTCCACAAATTCCACAATTCCACAAATTCCACAATTCCACAAATTATTCTCTCACTGTAAAAGATGGTGTATAAAGTGTGTGACATCAGAAGGGACTTCTTCGAAAAAAAATTAATTCCAAATTTATATGTGGTGTAGTTTTCTTTTTATAGCACCAGTTTCTCTCAGACCATGTATATATATATTGAGACATGTTTCAGTAAATAATATAGACAAATTTCGTCGATTTATTTTATGTAAATCATTTTCATATCATCTGATAAGCTTAATAGCATTATCGTTGAAAGAGGAAAGAAAACCACAACATTGATACATGTTTTTATTTAATCTTTTCTGAGTTTTCGGCTTACATCAGCCATTATCAAAGATGAAAATAGTGTTGGTTGTAACGGTCAGTTCGCGGACGAACGATAGTAGTATTCGTCTATTTTGTTTGTGTGGAGGATTAGTGAACACGTGCGTGCATGCTGGAAGTGGAAATCGCACTACAGCTTGTGGCGTCTCACATGACCACACGAGTGTGGGGGCGAGAAGTATTAAGTATGGAAAGCCATTGGGATAACCAATCGCTTCTGTTATCGATTATGGGCATTTGAGAATGTGTGTGGAAATTTCGTAGTTAATTTTTTTCAAGTTAGGTTTCAACTGTTTTATGTATATGGCTTCGAGTATTTTTAGTTTTTATTTATTGTTTTCATGTTTAAGAATGGTTGTGTTTTCGACGAGGATTTCACGGAATTGTGTATGTAGCCTGGTATGTTGTTTTAGATGTCTAAAGGTGTTGGAATTGTAGTTTAAATGTAGCGTCAAGCATCGTGAGAGCGAGTTTGTAGTGTGACCAACATGATATATATATATATATATATATATATGTATATATATATATATATATATATATATATTATAAAGGATTTTCGATTATTGCCATGGATAATACATATTTCACCGCTTTGATGTATTTTTTTATATATTTTTTTTTTATCATTTCACTCCGAGCAAGGCAGAAATGCTACTGATGTTCAGGGGGCAACATGACTGTAAAAAAATTAGAAAGGAGTGAGGAGTACAAACTAGTTAGAAAGGAGCAATAGAAAGCTGAGAATGCAGGTGCGATGACAGATACATAGGTGGAGAGAAAGGGAAGGATATACGGGGTTGGGGAGAGAGCTAGAGTCCAGTGGTTAGTAGATGCGTATTGAGTTTGCATTTAAATTTCTGGAGGATGTAGCTGTCAGGAAAGCAAGAATATGGGAGCGAGTTCCACAGGCGGGAAGTGCGAGAGAAGAAGCTGCAGGAATAGAATTGTCGTCTTCATTTGGCGAACCTGACTGTGAATTGGTGGGACCTAGTTGCCAGTCTGGTTGCACGAGTAAACACCTGTTGAGGAGGCATCAGTGACTTAAGTTCGTCCGAGCAGAAGCCATGAAAGTATTTATAGAACAGACAAAGGGAGGCAACATTTCGACGGTGGGGAAGTGGCTGCAGTCGAGCCGCCAGATCAGTACCTATCACATTACAGACTCTCCTTTGGAGCCTGTCAAGAACACCGAGGAGAACGGCAGGGGCGACTGACCATAAATGGCAGCAGTACTCCATGCACGGACGGATGGTTGACTTGTATATATGCAGGATGGATTCAGGCGGAAAAAACATCCTGGATCGACATAGTGACCCAACCTTCTTAGCAGTAGATTTTGCTATGGATTCAATATAGTGGTTCCATTTGAGGTCTGAGGACAGGGTAAGGCTCTCAGGGAGAATCGCTTGGTCCATGCTTATGGGAGGCAGGAGAGGTTGCCTGTAATGGTTGACAGCTTGGTCTTAGACGAATTGAAGTTGACAAGCCACTTCTTGCCCTAGTTCACCACAGATTGTAGATCCCGTTCAAGGTCAACAGCGAGATTAGGTTTCTTACTGGTGCGGGAGTATATTGTAGTGTCATCTGCGTAGATGCCTACTTGGGACTTGATCTCATTTGGGAGGTCGTTGATGAAAATAAGGAAGAGCTTCGGGCCAACGCGGCTCGTCAGATCCAAATGGTACAACAATAGGCAATCGAAATATCACCCCCCCCAAAAAAAAATTCCTCTCTTTTCTTTAATTCTACGTAATTATATATATATATATAAACATGCGGTGTAGATATAGAAGAATCTAAAGGAGTATCCTATACATAAAGTGATAGGATAACTCTCTAGAAGAGCTCTAAATATATGTATATAAATACATCTGTACACTAAAGACGGAAGCTGATGAAGGTTCGCCTGAAATAGGCCTACACTTCCGCTTAATCATGGAATAATATGTCTGTTTTAATTTTTACATATATATATATATATATATATATATATATATATATTCGTCATCCACATACAAGCCTGTTTTGCTGTATCACAGCTCATCTGTGTGATTAAGCATCCACTTGCCTCCAGTCGGGATCGAAACTCGACTGATTTGATGTTACTTGGAGTTGCTAGCCCCTAAGCCATAGGCACGTAGAATCAGAGAAGAAACATTTTAGCATGTTATATACAAGCGGCGTATACACACCGAAAGAACTCAATTCATTACTGAAGAGTTATTTATGCATATATCCCTGAAGTGGTAACTGTTTTTTTTTTTCAAATTTTCCTCCCTAGAGTGCTCAATCGTAATGAGAGTATAATATATTCGTCATCCACATACAAGCCTCTTTCGCTGTAACACGGCTCATCAGTGTGACTAAACATCCACTTGCCTTCGGTCGGGAAACTCGACCGATTTGGTGTCAATTAAAGTCGCTAACCCCTAAGTCATAGGTACATAGAATCAGAGAAGGGAAATTTTAGCGTGTTATATATAAGCGACGTATATGTATGTATGTATCGACGGGAGCCGTCAATGGTTTTACTAGCACGAAGTCACAAGTCATCGTGACCGTGTCCTGGGCTGGTTCACACTGTTCGTCACGCTAGAAAACGCGCTCTCTTCCAGAAACTGTAATTCGGGTCCGTTCAGCGTAGTTACAATATAAAACACAAGTAAGCTTTGTGGGTGTTGGACAAACACAAACCTGCCTGAGCAGGCGTCTATAATGAAGATTAGCTTGTCGCCCTAGTAAATAGAAATTCTTATATACGAGTGGCCAGCCATATATGTATAATAGAGATATTAATTTTCTAAAATGTATATATGTATGAAATTATGAGAAGATTCATCGAAGTTCAGCGTGTAAAAACTGTAATTCGTTATGTTAAATTATTGCAAGGGTTTTTTTTATGTCAGTTTTGATCAATGATATCTCAACGCCCATTACGTCATTTCCGCTTCTTCGCAGCTTCGCAGCTTCCTAAATGGCTTTGTGTTGATGAATTAGTCTTTCCTTCAGCAGGCTTTCGTCTCAAAATGTGCGGTTTTCTACTATCGTTTGAGAATAAAAGAGAAAAGAGTATGTGAAACGGTTTTGTTTTCGGGTAAATAGCCTAATGACGTCGGTGGAATGCTTGGAGGAAGAACAATTGAGCAGGCGCAAGAAAGTTTTGTAGACATTTTTAGAGAAAGTGAAGAAAGTGAAAGATATATTGGTTTTGATAATGAAGAACAAGTCAAGGACAAAAAATGAGGGAAAAGGATGAAAAAGAAAGAAAAAAAGAAAGAAAATAGAACTTAATGAGAAGAAATATTGCAAAAAAGAATGAAAACTTAATATATAAACAATAAATACAGAGCATAAATTGATAGAAAGAAAGAAAGAAAGAAAGAAATCTGAAAAAAGAACAAAAAATGAGCGAGAGAGACCAACTTAGTGGAAAAATATGAAAAAAGATAGAAACAAACAAACAAAGAAAACAAGAAACAAAGAAAAGAAAAAATAAATGGATGAAAAGAAAGAAGAAAACCAACGAGAAGGAAAGAGAAAGTAACTTTAAAGAAAAAATGAAAGGAAGGAAAGAAGGAAGGAAGGAAGGAAGGAAAAAAGAAAAAGGAAAGAAAGAAAAGGGAAAGAAAAAAGAAAGCAAAAGAAGAAAGAAATCAACTTAGTAAAAAGAAAAAAGAAATAAAGAAACAAGCAAAACTGAAAAAAGAAAAAAATAGCAAGAAAGAAAAAAGAAAAAGACAGAAAGAAAGAAACAAAAAGAAGAAAGAAACCAACTTAGTGAAATGAAAGAAGAAACAAAGAAACAAACAAAACTGAAAAAAAGGAAAAATAGCAAGAAAGAAAAAAGAAAGAAAGACAATAGAAAAAGAAAGAAAGAAAAAGAAGAAAGAAACCAACTTAGTGAAAAAAAGAAACAAAGAAACAAATAAAACTGAAAAAAAGAAACAAAAAAACAAATAAAACTGAAAAAGAGAAAAAATAGCAAGAAAAAAAAAAAGAAAGAAAGAAAAAGAACGAAATAAAGAAAGGAAGGAAAAATAAACGGATAGAAATAAAGAACAAAACTAGCACGAAAGAAAAAGAAAATAAACAAAAAACAGAAAGAGGCAAACGTAGATATAAACAAAAAAGCGAACAAAACTGAGAAGAAAAAAGAAAGACTATAAGTAGAAAGAAAGAAAAAAGAAAGAAAGATGAAAGAAAAATAGAAAAATGTAAAACTGAAAAAGCAGGAGATAACAAAAAGAAAAAAGGAAACGTTAATAATAGAAACGAAACGAAATGAGGCGTCAAGTTAATAAAATAAGAAGAAAAGGGAAAAGACCAATTAACGAGAAAACAATTCATATCTGAATAAAGACAAGAAAATGACTTGAAATAAAGAAAACTCATTTTTTATCCTTCTCTAATTCTTCCTCACAACCCGCGACCCAACGCGTGGCGTCTCGGATTTCATATTTCCTGGCACAAAAAAGAAACCCGAAAAAAAGAAAGAAAGGTAATATTTGCTTGTCTAATAAACATAATCTAACTACATGTTTCCCTATTTACATGTCTGGAATCACCAAGTCTGTTGTCTGAAAAAGCCGATATCGGAATTCATAGTCCTTGATTGATATTTTCTAAACGTAGCACAAGGCCAAACGAAATAAAAAAAAAGTCAACGGAGTATAATGTGCCAATTTTAGCCAACCCTACTTGTCTGAAATTGGCCCAGTATACTCCGTTGGTGTGCGTTTTGATGCAGTGGATATCGGCTTGGAACGACAAATTGAGGAGCCGAGTTCGAATTCCAGTTCAATTACTTGCATTCACTTGCGCACAAATACCCTTGGGAAAATAACCCGTTTCTTCTCTCCAATTATGGGTTAAATAACAGGACAGATTGGGTTCTATAGCCTTGGCTGGCAACCAGTCTACCGCAAAATGTAATGGCAACCAACTGCAGGATTATCTTCTGCTCAGTCAGTCATTTTTCTCTCGAGACGTGATCGCCCAAGCGAGTATCGCGTATGGAACTTCAAAAATTCTCAATTAAAGGCCATTAGCAATTTGTTGTTAAACCCAAGACCCGGATGTAGTTTATCGTCATACCAAGGACGCCCTATTAAAAGATAAATGTATTAGTAATATTGTTGTGGATTTTCGTCGCCAATTTGTTGCGGAGTTACATCTCCGTAGAGGTGCAGTTGGCGTATACTGAAACCCCAGCGGACAGGGCGGAGTTTTAAAGTGATGATTGGATGTAGATATATCTGTCGGTGGTGTTGATAACATTATTGGCGGTAGTGAACAATTAAAAAGTGTTTGGATTGTAGCATTAGCAGTTGTTGATATCTGTATCTTATTCCACGTATGCTGAATTCTGTTGTAGAAATGGCTACCTATTCAAAAGATTTACATTTTTCTTCGAAATTAGCAGTTGTAAAAGCATTATCATTTTTTTTTTTTTGTGAGTGTTCGGGTTCATATAACATCGAGAGGAAGCCATGGTTAATATTAATGTGGATGAATGTTTAGAGTAACCGGGATTCTACTAAAAATCATTTTGTAGAACATTTCAACAATCTAAAAAATAAATGAATTCAGCATTTATTTACTTCATTTAGACAGTATATGAATTGAAACGATCTGTCCTGTTTATACACTCTCTCAAAATAATAAGAACAAGATAATAATACTAATAACACTTGTAATAACGTTAGGTTGCTAGTTCATCGCAAAAGTTTCGTTTGTTGATGGGAGATATTTACATGGGTTCTTTTTATTTTTATCATTTCACTCCAAGCAAGGCATTCCACTCCCACTGTTGCGCAGGGGGTTACATAGGGGAAAATGATGAGAAAGAGTGGTTAGTTATAGGAAATGTCGGGAGGAGGGTGATAGACGGATGAGGATACCGAGGATGGGGTCAGGGTAGATGGGAAGAGAGTTTGAGAGAATGGATGCGAGTTAGTGTGAAAAGAGGTGTCTATTGAACTTACATTTAAATTCCTAGAGATTGTAGATATCGGGGAAGCAAATATATGTGTTGGAAGTAACTATATATGCGATAGCATGTGCAGATATCGTTAAGGTGTTTTTTCCAATGGGATTTTGCATAATGTGACTAACAAATTCGACCAGAGAGGAAAAGAGATACGTCTTGTCACTACTAAACGGGAAATTGAGAAATTGGAGTTAAGATATACGACTTATTAATACGGCAACCAGTTGTTTAAATGTTTTAAAAAACGGTTTTATTTCCTATCCGCAACTTTGTAATGTTTCTTGCTCAGCCCAGAGAATTGGTTGACAAGACTGAGTCGTATGTCTTATTCCAAACTCAGTCAGTGTGTGTGTGTCTGTATGTGCATGCATACTTGTGTTTACATCTAATGTCACAAGACTATATACACCACCCACAAACAATGCTCAGACCGGCTGCAACCACTCTCTCACCGGCGTGATGTGGATCCCTGTGCCTCTTCTACAAATACTTTCATGGCTTCTGCTCCAATGAACTTGGTGCCGCCTAGGTATGAATTTACACGAGATACTAGATTTTCAACTAGGTCCTACTCTTTTACAGTAAAACACACAAGATGTAATCGTAATTTCTACTCCAACGGCTTCTTTTCTCGTGCTTCCCGCCTGTGGAATTCCCTTCCACGTGTCTGCTTTCCCGACGGCTACAATCTCCAGGAGTTTAAATGTAAGACACCTCCTATCACACTAACTTGCATCTATTCTCCCAACACTCTCGCCATCTACCCAACCCATTCTCGGTATCCTTACCTGTCTATTACCCTCCTTCTGACTTTTCCTATATCTAACCATCCTTTCTCACCACTCTATGTAACCCCCTGCGCAATAGTGGCAGTGAAATGCCTTGCTCGGGGTGAAACGATTATATAAAAAGCAAACATAAATATATACACTATCAGTTAGTTATGTGGCATACGTGATGCACTCTTGTGCGATCATGTCTGTTGTAAGTCATGACTGACTAGGGAGAAGATTTTCCCGCAGTAGGTTGCCATTTCTTTTTGTTGTAGAATAGTTTACGACTAAAGCTATAAAACCTAATCGGTTCTGCTATTTAACCCATAGCTGGAGGAAGAAGAGATAGATTAATACTTTCCTTAAGAGTATTTGTGTGTAAGTGAATGCAACGAATTCAACGGAAATTCGAACTCGGTTCGCTGATTTCTCGTTCAGAGTCGATACTCATTGCGCCACAACGCACATAAAAAATCAGATTTCCTTTTTATACTTCCCGCTTTTCTGCAGAAATCTATGATTTATTTCTATTATTAAACTTTAGCAACAGATACTGCCAAGTTTACGACATGTTAAGCACCAAGTAATTTGCCTTCATTCTTTTTACGATTCAATGTTTGTAGTTTAAGCAATGATAATTCAATTAATGATCAGTGGAAAAGAGATAATTAATGCTTCCATTAGTCCGGTCATTATCCGAGTCAAAATCTGAAGGGAATTAATAATAAGTGTCAAGTTTGTCAGTCGTAAAGAGCATAACAATAAGAGTTCAGTATTTACATTTCCGGTGATTTTGCCATCCGGATTTGCTCTAACGTTTCTGGGAGCATTAGACGCCTTTAACGCCAGAGAAAGATCCCTTACTTTAAACAATTGACTCTCTTTTCTTTCAGTGCACTGAAATCATTCAGCAGTTCGACATATAAGCGACCTCAGGCTAACAACAATTTCAAAGGCGATCAATTAGTGCTTGTGCGTTTAAGCATATATATATATATATATATATATATTATATATATATATATATATATATATACATAACGAAATATACTGACGTGTGGCTGGTACTTCAACACTGTGAAAGCTTGTCTCGCTAGATCAATTACTACTGAGTTGGACCTTCATACATTTGGCCTTGTGCCACACATTAAACTGCACTTAGAAAATCATTATAGCGGCGAGTGGTTAGCACTTCAATGTAGTGGTTATCAAGTCTCGCTAGATAAATTTCGAGTTGTGAGTTCGATCCTCACTAGGTGCCCATACTTTCAGCGTGGTGCCACAGTTAAGCTATGCTTAGTAAAACTGACTTGGTATAATTAATGGATAATTAATTAAGCAAGCTTTCCTAGCTTGATCAATTATAACTAAGAATTAGAGCCTCACTGGGTGCTCCATACTTTCGGCCCTATGCTATATCTAAGCTCCGATTTTAAATATTCGCTTTCCGGGATCGAATCCCACCAAGATTCATGTGTCAGGGAGGTAACTAATTAATGTTAGTTGAGTATCATACGTGATACACGCTTTGGGCGATCATGTCTCGAAAGAGACATAACTGACTGGGCAGAAGGTTATCCCGCAGTAGGTTGCCATTGCATTCTGCGGGAGACTGGTTGCCAGCCAAGGCTATAGAACCCAATCTGTCCTGTTATTTAACTCATAACTGCAGGGAAGAGACGGATTAATACCTTTCTCAAGGATATTTGTGCAAATAATTCAACTGGAATTCGAACTCGACTCCCCGATTTGTCGTTCTGAGTTGATATCCACTGCACCACAATGCACATAGCGGTCCCATTGTGTGCTGTCGTTGGAAAGTGCCCTAAAGTCCTACCAAGATCTGACCTAAGCCTTGTGAGGAAACAAATTGAAATCTTGTCTACTTTAGCGCGAATCACAAGCCAACATGACCGAGGGTTTGAGTAAATATAGATTAAAATATATTACAATAACATCTTAAAAATAATATAAATGTTTTGTCTGATCAGGTGGATGACGGAAGTCCTTATACCGAAGAATTTACCTTATTTATTCAATGACACTCGTCGAAGTCCTTGTACCGAAAAATTCACCTTATTTATTCAATGACCCTCGTAGAAGCCCTTATACAGAAGAATCTGCCTTGTTTATTCAATGACCCTCATGGAAGTCCTTATTCCGAAAATTCACCTTATTTATTCAATGAACCTCGTTGAAGACCTTATACTGAAGAAACTACCTTATTTATTCAATGAACCTCGTAGAAGTCCTTATACCGAAAAATTCATCTTATTTATTCGATGACCCTCGTAGAACTTCTTATCCTGTTGGTCCGAGAGAAGACCACCTTTCTCCGGACTCTGTGGACTGGCGCTACAAAAGAACCCCCATCAATACTAAAAAGAATAACAATAACTGCATTTGTGTAATAGAAATAGAATTTCAAAATATCCGTGTGTCAATAGTAGTTTCATTCGTTAGTAGTTCAATTCGTTAGTAGTTCTGGCGTAAACATTTCAGAAGGCAACGTAATAACAAAAACGGAGTCAAAAATTCTAACCGTCCCCTCGCAACAGCAAAAGATCGCACTTTCGTTCACAAAGTTCAAAACTCGTACTTTTTCTCTCAATGATAAAAATAAATCCCCCTCCCAGTAAGCACAAAAAAAAAGCAACGGTCTTTATTCACCGAGCGATTTTTCTGATTGGCCACACCATACAGAGAGAAAAGAAAATTAGCATAGTTTTTGATATTCATAGCGGCTCTTTTGTGTTAACAATTTTTGGTAATTTCTCTTCAGCATGCCACGCACAAAACACAAACTCTTTTTCTAAGTAGGTACTTTTCTCTTTCGATATAATTTGAGGAAATAATTTCTGAAAAATTGTTTTAATATATAAAGGAATTGTTAATTAATGTTTCTACGTATATATAAATGTTTGATGAATTTTATTTCTCAATTTGATATTATTTCTTATTAATTTAAATTGTTTGAGTGTACGCCCTGGTTCATTTATTTATATTTAGGCACGTGATTGTTTTATAGCTACTTCTACTTTCTGTGCTAGATTGGCGGTCAATCAAGGCTATAGAACCCAATCTGTCCGAGATCTATCGACTTTCTCATTGAAGGGACTTTATAAAGAAAAATATGGTCTGCAGCAGTGTTCGAACACGTGTCCCCATTTGTAGGGGAAACCAACACCTGATTCGGTGATTTTTTTTGTTCTAATAAAAAGAACTAATTAATTCCAACTAAAAGTAATACTCGTTGCTCTGTTAATGAAAGCCGAATATCTAAACTTATTTATAAATGGAACTTTGCCTGTGTATGTATGTGTCTGTTACCTATAGAGTCCGAAACGGCTGAACCGATTTTCCTGAAAATTTATACAGTTGTACTATAAGCATCTGCGAGTGTTCTTAGCTAGGTTTTGTGTCGAGGTACCCCCGATAAAAATCGATAATTGATAATCGAAAAAATCGGGTTATAGAAGGAGTGGTCCGATTTTAATCAAATTTGATACACTCATAGACAACGACATAAAAAACGATATTCAGAAGTTTCAAGGTTGCAGTTCTTACAATAGTGCAGAAAATCGATAATACATATATATATAAACGGCAAGATGTTTGTGTTTGTGTGTGTTTATCTGCCTGCATATCTGCATATTTTCAGCCCTTTTATTTTAGTTTTTTGCTTCGGGTTTGGCTCTAAGTAGGTTTAATTGTAGTTCTTAGTCTCAGCCATGATACCATTTACTCAGAGGACTTATTTAGTCTTCAAAATTCAGTTTACGACGAAAATAACTTATCAAAATTTGTCTTACATCCATTCATTTTTCTTTCAGTTTACGGTTTCGCTTTAACTGGAGACAACTATCGCTTTTTAGTCTTTCGTGCCAACATCCAAAACGTTTAATATTACATTGTCATTACATTTTTATTACATATCCTCTTGTTATGTGATGCAGTTATATTCTTTATTGTCTGGTAGAAACAATGCAACCACAACGAATCAATATATCAAAGAATATAAATTTGATTTCGTTTTAATCATCTATTCAGAGTAGAAAGTTATTAATTATTTTCAAAATACATCAGAATTTTTATTCCCTCTGTACATTACAGTCATTGAGCTGAGAAATACTAAATAAGAATAGCATTGAAAATTGTTTTACAGTAGAAACACATTTCGAATTATTTATTCGAGAAATACATTGCAATTATTTCTGAAACAAGTACGTCAGAATTTCCGATCACGCTCGGCATTGTAACGAGACAAGTTTGGAACTCTGAAGAAACGGTCGGATTTTAGTTCTGTCAGTATTTGAACTCAGGAGACTAATAAAAAAATACTGTTTACCGAATTTTGCATTTCCAACACGGCTTGGTCTTTTGGCTCCAGTCGCTGTCCGAACTAAGAAATTAAATATTTCTGTCGGTAGGGAAAAAAAACCTATGATTGAGGACTGACGTTATTTTGTTGTTTGCATGTTCAGTGGCATATGACTCCTAATGGGTCATTTAACGCTAAAATATAATTTTCTTGGGAATATTAGTAATTTCTTTTACAAAAACGTATTGCAAGTAATTTTATATTTTTAGCACAAACGGATGTGCGTTATGGTGTGATAAATATCGGCTAGAAATGAGAAATTGAAGAGTCAAGTTCGAATTACAGACGTTTCTATTCACCTATGCACAAATACTCTAGGATAATATCTTAATCCATCTGTTCTCCCTCCAGCTATGGGTTGAATAGCAGAACAGACTGGGTTCTATAGCCTTGGATGGCGGCCAGTCTACCACAGAAAATAATGGCAGTCTACTGCGCGAAAATCTTCTGCTTAACCAGTCATGACTCTTTCGAGACATGATCGCCCAAGTGTGTATCACATACGGCACTTAACTAACTGTACTGATCATAATTTTCTTAATATGAAAATGCTGATATTTTGAGTATAAAAATGTATTTTATATTGTTTTTGGCCCCATTTTTGGGGGTTAACTATTTTAGTTGGAACTTTACGTGATGCCACCCCGGGCGAGGGTAGACCTGGCAAAAATAGTAATTAAGAGGTGGTTCCACGCAACTGAAAACATCCAGATCAGAAGCCTTGCTGTCAGATGTAGTTTGTTCTCATATCCAGGACGCACTGGTATTGGTAATTTTAACTTAACGTCGAACCTCTGACAAGACTGCATATTTCACACAAGCATACAAACTGATATATACTTATACATATATCACACGAGACATGTTAATTTAAACTGCCAATCACTATTTCTATGTTCACTATATATACATATATATTTATATATATCTATATCTACATATATATACATATATATATATATATATATATATATATATATAGAGAGAGAGAGAGAGAGAGAGAGAAAGAGAGAAAAGAAGAAGAAGAAGAATCAACACATAATTAAACGGTCTCTTTTATCAGACCCGAAAAATCAAATAATTTAATTTAACTCAGAATATTCAAAAATATTTAGTCTAGCTTCTTCTTCTATGCGCTTTGTCCCTTCAGGACGTAGGCGATCATGGTTCTCCACGTCTCCCTATCTCTGGTGGCTCTTAGCACACTTTCTCCTGTTACACCGCGTTATCCCTATTTCACCATCCACCCGGCACAGGCCAGTCAAGTATGTTACTAGCTGTTTTTCCCTGCCTCTCCTTCCCTTCTATCTGGCCCTGTTAGTATCAGGTTCTCCAAGTCCTCCTCACTCACTGCATGTCCCAGTAACTTCAGCTGTCTCTTCATGATGCTCAGTATTAATTTCTTTTTCGTTTCCATCCTTTCCAAAACCTCATTATTGCTCACATGTTCGATCTATGATATCCGCAGCATCCTTAGGCACAGAGAGAAAATAAGGTTAGGTGAAGGGTAGAGGTGTATACAGTTTAACATTGAGGCAACAGATACCGGAAATGTCACAAAATTAAAGAACACATACACCAAATCACACATATACAAAAAAATCTAAAAAGAAAAACAGCATACAAAAATAAACAAAAGAATAGATATAACCGCACACAAAAACAAACGCACACAAACACAAAATTATAAGAGGCCATATATGCACACAATATAGACAAAAAATATCTAAAATAAAACTTCAAAAATTTAGTTTTATGTGTATTTTTCTTTATTTGAGTTATTTTAAGTTTTGTGTATATTGTGTGTATATTATTGTGTGTATTTTTCTGTGTGTATACATGGTCTCTTATAGTTTGCGTGCGGTCATTTTTTTTAATAATCATATCGCCCCAAGCAAGGCATTTTACTGCCACTGTTTTGCAGGGGGTTAAATAGGAGGAAAGTTATGAGAAAGAGTGACAGGTTATAGGAGGTGTCAGAAAGTAGGAGAGATAAGGATGAATGTGACCATAAAGTGAGGGATCAGTTCATATATTGATTGTAATGTAGAATTGATCCCCCATTTATATCCACATTATAATAGTATGGAATTTTTTAATAATCATATCGCCCCAAGCAACGCATTTTACTGCCACTGTTTTGCTGGGGGTTACATAGGAGGAAAGTTATGAGAAAGAGTGGCAGGTTATAGGGGTGTCAGGAAATAGGTAACAGAAAGATGAGAATATTGATAAGAGTAGAGTGGATAGAGAAGGGAGCATGGGAGAGAGGATGCCGGTTAGTGAAATAAAAGATGACTACTGAATTTACATTTAAATTCTTGGAGATTGTAGCTGTCGGGAAAGCAAGTAAATGGAAGGGAATTCCACAGGCGGGAAGTGCGAGAAAAGAAACTGTTGAAGTAGAATTTGTGTTTACAATTTATTGGTTTCAAAAGTAAAAGGGTGGGACCTAGTTACTAATCTTGTGGTATGAGTAAATTTATATATAGGGGGGCACCAGTGAGCTAAGTTTATCGGAGCAGAAGCCGTGAAAGTTAGTTGCCAATATAGTAGCATATTTAAATTCATGTGGTTAAGGTATGAGGGATAAAAGCTTATTGCCATGAAAATATTTCTAAGAAAGAATAAGGGAACGCATGTCACATTGGTGAGAAAGTGACTGAAATCGAGATGCCAGGTCAGAAACGATTGCATTACAGACCTTTCTTTGAATTTTGTCAAGAATTTCAAAATATATAGTCAGAGCATCAGACCAGAAATGGCAGCAATAGTCAATGCCCGGACAAATGTTAGATTTATAAATGTGCAAGAACGATTCTGATGAGAAAAAAATTTCTGGCAGAACCAACTTTCTTTGCGGTAGACGAAGCAATTATTTTTTTTTTAATAATCATATCACCCCAAGCAAGGCATTTTACTGCCACTGTTTTGTAGGGAGTTACATAGGAGGAAAGTTATGAGAAAGAGTGACAGGTTATAGGGGGTGTCAGGAAGTGGGTAAGAGAAGGATGAGAATACTGATGAGAGTGGAGTGAAGGAAGAAAGAAGTATAAGAGAGAGGGTGCAGGTTAGTGAGACAGGAGATGACTATTGACTCTACACTTAAATTCTTGGAGATTGTAGCTGTTAGGTAAGCAGGTAAACGGAAGGGAATTCTACAGTCGGGAAGTGCAAGAAAAGAAGCTGCTGGAGTAGAATTTGCATTTACATTTTATTGGTTTCACAGTAGAAGGGTGGGGCCTAGTTGCTAATCTTGTGGCTCGAGTAAATTCATATACAGGAGGCACCAGTGAGCTAAGTTCATCAGAGAAGAAGCTGTGAAAGTATTTGTAGAAGAGACACAGGGAAGCCATATTGTGCCGGTGAGAAAGTGACTGTATCTGAGCTGCCAAGTCGGGATCGATCATATTACAGATTCTCCGTTGGATTTTGTCAAGGACACCTAGGTGGATAGCAGGAGCATCCGACCAGATATGGTAGCAGTATTCAATGCACGGACGGATGATAGATTTGTATATATGCAGGATTGTTTCAGGCGGAAAAAAAAAACTTTCTGGCCCTACACAGAGAACCGACTTTCTGAGCAGCGGATTTTGCTATGAATTGTATATAGTCATTCCACTTGAGGTCTGTTGTAAGAGTTAAGCCGAGGAGACGCAGTGTTTTGTTTTCAGGGAGACTAGCCTGATCCATGCTAATGGGGGGGGGGGGTGGAGCGATTGTCTGTGATGACTAATAGATAGCAGCTTCATTTCTCTTGTTTGTTCTTGTATATTATATTGCTTTGCCTTTAGGATTTTTTGTATGTGTGTGATTCGGTGTATATGTTTTTCATTTTTGTGACTTTTCCTGTATTTTCGTTGCCTCAGTGTTAAACTGTATACACCTCCACCCTTCACCTAACCTTATTTCTCTCTGTGCTAATTTAACTTTTATTTTATTTTCTTAATATTCTCAGTTAAATTAAACTATTTGATATTTTTCGGTCTGATGAAGCAGTTTGTATGTGTACATCTTCCGAAATAAATTCCGGATTTATAACCGTTTAATTATGTGTTGAATTTTTTTCTGTATATATCATGTTGCTCTGGATAATATCCATTGGATTCCACAAAGGAGTTCCACAGGCAGAGCGTGCGAGAAAAGAAGCTACTAGAATAGAAGTGACAGCTGCATTTGGTTGTTTTGACTATAAAAGGGTGGGACCCTGTTGCCAGTCTGGTTGCTCGAGTAAATATTTGTAGAGGAAGCACCAGGTAGCTAAACTCGTTGGAGCAGAAGCCATGGTAATATTTGTAGAAGAGACCTAGAGAAGCCACATTCCGTCGGTGAGAAAGTGGCTAGAGTCGAGCTGCCAGGTCAGGATCTATTACAATTTAGATTATCTTCTGGAACCCCGACGAGAACTCGAAATGAACAGCAGAGGCGCCTGACCAGATAAGACAACAGTATTCAATGCATGGGCGGATGGTTGATTTCTATATGTCCAAGATAGATTCAAGCGAGAAAAACTTCTTGGTCCGACACAGTGACTCAACCTTCCTAGCAGTAAATTTAACTATTGATTCAATGTTTCTCTTGAAGTCGACTGAGAGAGTGAAGCCAAGGAGGTACAGTGTATTGCACTCTGGGAGACTAGCTTCATTTATGTTGATGGTGGAACAGGA
The DNA here is from genome assembly GCA_037127315.1 of Ascarosepion bandense. NCBI lineage: Eukaryota > Metazoa > Mollusca > Cephalopoda > Sepiida > Sepiidae > Ascarosepion > Ascarosepion bandense. The sequence goes on along the minus strand of JBBBDQ010002313.1, from coordinate 380,150 downwards.
GGGACTGTCTATGGTGGTTGACGGATAGCAGCTTCGTTTTTGGAAGCATTAATGTTTACGTGTCATTTCTTACCCTAGTCCACCACAGGTTGGAGGTCCTTCTCAAGATTAGCAGCGAGGTTATCTTTGTTCGCCTTGACATATTTCTGATTGAAGCGGGAGTAAATGGTGGTGTCGTCAGCGTAAATGCCTACTTGGGATTTGAACACATCAAGGAGATCGTTGATGAAAATCAGAAAGAGTTTCGGAGTTAGGATGGAGCCCTGGTGGACACCCGCATTCGTGTGATAGGATCTGGAGGCGTGCTCGTTCAAGACGACCTTCATTATGCAGTTTGATAAGAACGACTGGATCAAACTAAGCAAGTGTCCAATAATACCATAGCCGTATAGCTTGCGCAGAAGGTTGGCGTGCCAAATCCTATCAAGTTTTTGGGAGATATCCAGGGCAACAGCTCTAGCTTCGCCGTTCTTTCCGAGGGCCTGGTATAGTTCGGTAATAGTTCTTAGTAAATCAGCAGTAGAGCAATTATATAATTTTAAAAAAAATACCCACTCCGTTTTTACGAATTTGCCATTATTTCATATATATATATATATATATATATGAAATAATGGCAAAGCCGTAAAAACTGAGTGGGTATATATATATATATGTACTGGTATATGTACTCGGTGATAGTTCTTAGTAAATCAGCAGTAGATCAATTATATAATTTAAAAAAAAATACCCACTCCGTTTTTATGACTTGCCATTATTTCATATATATATATATATATATATATATATATATATATATATATGAAATAATGGCAAAACCGTAAAAACGGGAGTGGGTATATATATATATATATATATATATACGAGATTTCTCGTTCCAAGCCGATATCCACTGCACCACAACGCACATCCGACCTTAAAATATATATATGCTAAAATAATAAGAACTAGAAAAAATATATCATTTGAAGCTACTCAATGCTTGTCGTAAAAAATGTTTTTTCCGCTGTACATCAGATTGGTAATAATTACAAATGGCGAACTTAGTTTGTTCTTTGTGAATATACAAATACAAACGTTATAGTGATTAAATGGCACTCGGTGCGGATCATTTCAATTGATCAGATGTTATTTCATCGGAAGTTCTTATTTCTTACCAAGAAAAACGCTACATTATTTTTTTAATTAGTCTTGCTTTTTCTAAACATAAAATTCAATCTATTCAATTGTCAGTATCATCGAAGCGATGTCTTTATATTGAAATAAAAACTTAGCATTCAAAAGAAAATCAATTAGTCTAATTTTATGAGGAAATTTCATTTGAATATATATATATATATATATATATATATATATAAAGGAATTGTTGATGAATGTTTATATATATATATATATATATATGTATAGCATAATGATGATCCACGTATACTGCCTTAATATATATAGGAAAAACTACTGAAAAGTTGTAAGTTTAAAAATGTATTTTTTTGAGAGTATTTAATTATTTCTCTTATTATATATATATATATATATATATATATATATATATATATATATATATATATATTTGATATTTCAGACTGGCCTCGGCCTTTCATCAGAAACAAAATGATTTTAAAATTTAAAAAATACATTTTTAAACTTACAACTTTTCAGTAGTTTTTCTTATATATATATATATATATATATATATATATATATATATATTTTTTTTTTTTTGATGGATTTTAATTCTTAATTTGATATTATTTCTTATTAATTTAAAATGTTTGAGTATACGCCCTGGTTCATTTATTTATTTTTAGGCACGTGATTGTTTTATAGCTACTTCTACTTTCTGTGCTAGACTGGCTGCCAATCAAGGCTATAGAACCCAATCTGTCCGAGATCTACCGACTTTCTCATTGAAGGGACTTTATAAAGAAAAATATGGTCTGCAGCAGTGTTCAAACACGTGTCCCCATTTGTAGGGGAAACCACCACCTGATTCGGTGATTTTTTTTATTGTCTTTTTTACCGCGTGGTTCACCTTGTGCCAGACCTAGACGCCACTCTTTTTAAAGGTTACTGAGTAACAGGCACTGTTTTTGCAGATAAGTGGGATAAATAGAATTCAACAAGTTAAAATTGTAATGATCTGGAATAAAATCATCGTTGGTGTCGGTGAAGGACCCTCGGTGATGCTTGTCAAATTGACCTTGTGCCAAACACTACCGAAGTCCCTGCAGTTGAAATATCAGAAGATTGAAAAGATATTGAGATGGATAAAATGTTTCGTTTGTACATTAAAGCAAAGATTTATTAACAGAATAACAAAATTGTAAGAAGAAAATATAAGTAAAATATTTGTTAAATGAACACGATAATATATTTGTGAGAAGAAAAAATGTTCAAGAAAATGCATGTAGTTTTGTAGTTAAAGTTCTTCAAAGAAAAATGTAAGCATTTAAAATGTCTTACAGAAGTTTAGAGTTCATGGTTGATAGTAGCAGAATGTAAAGTCAAATGTTCATTTCCCCTTTTTTGCTAGGTTGGTGACAGGGGGAGAATGAAGGTGAAACAAATAAAGAAATTGTACTTAGAGTATCCTGTTGTTGTTGTTTTCTTTGGTGGCTTGGAGTGAAAAGGAAGAAAGGCAGAATGAATATGTGACGCGTCTTTACGTCTGGGTTGGCTTCTTGAAATTTCTTTTGTTACATTGCCAAAAATCCGTCAGCTAACCACCCTCATGCTTGACTCAGTTTGACCGGTCAAGAGATGTCGTTTAAGCAGTGGATTTGTCATGTGACCGGCTGCAGCAGGCATTTTCTTAATTTTAATCTGATTTTACGGGTGTGCAATTTTACTTTTTTACTTTCCACACTGACTTGTGAAATTTGACCTGGTCTGGGTTTTTCCAAAATGATTTTAGTCGTTTGAAACTGATTTTGCAGGTGTGCAATTTTACTTTGTGTTTTTTAGCTAACTTTTGGATGATTAGGATGTGTATCCTATATCGGTTCCACAGTGCAGGGTTTCGTGGGAGGAAGCTGCTTGGGTGGAGTTAACTTCTGTCCACTGGAATACAGAGGGAATGAGGGTGATTCGTTACAATGTGTGTAGAATGGCGGGTCCTAGTGGTGAAGGTTAGAATTAAGGATTTTCTTTCGATTGAGTACTTTCAATAGAAGTAGCTATAGTACAATTATGGGTTTGCTACATCTCATCAGTGAGAGAAGAGTTGCAGGGTGAAAATATCTCGATCAGAGTCCTTGCTGCCGGATGTAATTTATCGTCATAGCCAGGACGTATTGTAACCAAATTTTAAGCAAAGATGATTACAGTATATGTAAAAATAAAAAACAGACCACGAGTATATGAATTTTTCTGAGATATATAATTCTAGGAAAAATCAAATATTGATTTCTTTATTATAAATTTGAATTCAAATGAAATTTCCTCATAAAATTCGTCTAATTGATTTTCTTTTGAATGTGAAGTTTTTTTTTTAATATAAAGACATCGCTTCGATGATCCTGACAATTGAATTGATTGAATTTTATGTTTGTAATTATTACCAATCTGATGTACAGTGGGGAAAACATTTTTCACGACAATCATTGAGTAGCTTCAAATGATATAGCCTTTCTACTTTTTATAATTTTAGCATATATTTACTTTAAGGATGGATGTGCGTTTTGATGCAGTGGATATCGGCTTCGAACGAAAAATCGGGAAGCCGAGTTCGAATTCGAGTTGAATTACTTGCATCCATTTACGCGCAAATACCCTTGGGAAATGTATTAATCCGTCTCTTCCCTCCAGTTATGGGTTAAATAACAAAACAGCTTGGGTTCTATAGCCTTTGCTGGCAACCAGTCTACTGTAGAAAGTAATGGCAACCTACAGTGGGATAATCTTCTCCCCAGTCAATCATGTCTCTTTTGAGATATGATCGCCTAAGCGTGTATCTCATATGGCACTTAACTGACTGACTGAATAGGTGGAACAACAATTAAAGCTTCTACTAAGCATAAAATGGGGGACCAGTTTTCTATTGTCATGAAATACTAAACTAATCCCCCATTAATTACTACTTATTAATGTAATAATATAATTCACCAGTCTATCGCAGAAAGCAATGGCAACCTAGTGCGGGATAATCTTCTGCCCAGTCAGCCATGTCTCTTTCGAGGCATAAACGCCTAAAGCATATATCACGTATGGCACTTAACTGACTGACTGAATATAATAGAAACATGATTAAGGCTTCTACTGGGCATAAAGTGGGTGATCGGTTTTCTATTGTCATGAAGTAATAAACTGATCCCCCACTAATTACTACTTATTAATATAATAAAATAATATAATTCACCAGTCTGCCACAGAAAGCAATGGCAACCTACTTTGGGATAGTCTTCTGCCAAGTCAGCCATGTCTCTTTCGAGACATGATCGCCTGAGAGTGTATCACGTATAGTACCTAACTGATTGACTGCTGACTTTATGCAAATTGGATATTTTGTGCTTTGGAGACGAATTTTTAAAGATATTACATTAAGATCTTTATCTTATTAGAAGGTTTTCATTTGCATGTCTTTCAGAAAAAACTCTAAGATGGTGAGGATGCTTAATTATTTACTTTTTGATGAAATGCCCTAAAATGCTTATTAAAATAATTCCATTTATGAATTTTGCCCTTTCTGAAATTTTAAGCGACTTTCCAACCCCATTTTATGGAGACCCCCCCCCCCCGCGTTTTGTTGCATATTGAGAAAAATTCCGCCCTACAATGACACTCAAGAAAAAATGGATACTCTGAAAGCAGCAATTTAAGGAAGATATCTTCCTATATAATTCCGTTTCTAGAACAAGGTAGATCATTTTAGTACAACAAAAGCGTAGACATTACAGATAAAAACACTTGTACGAGGGTCATTCAATAAATAAGGTCATTTTTTCGGTCTAAGGACTTCTACGAGAGTCATTCAATAAATAAGGTGAATTTTTCGGTATAAGGACTTCTACGAGAGTCCTTCAATAAATAAGGCGAATTTTTCGGTATACGGACTTATACGAGGGTCATTCTATAAATAGGGTGAATTTTTCGGTATAAGGACTTCTAAGAGGGTCATTCAATAAATAAGGTGAATTTTTCGGAATAAGGACTTCTAAGAGGGTCATTCAATAAATAATGTGAATTTTTTTGGTATAAGGACTTCTACGAAGGTCATTGAATAAATAAGGGGAATCTTTTGGTATAAGGACTTCTACGAGGGTCATTGAATAAATAAGGTGAATTTTCGGTATAAGGACTTCTAATACAGATAAAAGCTTACTTTTATTTTTGATGATATTGTTCAGGATTTACTTTCATACAGAAGGAAAGATATCACATAGCAATCCAGGACTCTTTTCTTGGTTTCTAATGAGATTTTCCTGTCTTTCTGTACTTTGGTTATACCGAAACCAAAAAGGTGCATCAAGTTAGTTATCCAAAAAGCACATTAACAGAGGATGGAAAGACGGAATTTCAAAGGCGCATTGGAATAGCGTAACATGCCTTTCAAAAGCTTAGTAAAATAATAAGAAACAGAAAAATATCTTTAGAAACAAAGAAAAGCGTACTGTACTGTTATGTAGTATTAATTCTTCTACATGAAATATGAAGAGACTTGGAGCTACAGAAGGAGGCTGAGCATACCTTGGAAAAAACAAGTGGGTAACGGCAAAGTTGTAGAGACAATGGCAACTATAGGGATACTTGTACTTATTATCAGAAAGAGACAGCTGAGGTTTCTGTGACACACAGTGAAGAAGAAGGGATTGGAAAATTTGATACTCACAGGACAGATTGAAGAAAAAAGAGATGGAGGAACACATAACATACTAGGTGAGCTTAAGTGAATGGGTGTCGGTTCAAGATGTGAGAGGGATGACAAAAAGACCAATTTTTTAAAAACCACAACAGATAAGAAATTGAAGAGAGCTTTGATCGCCAACGTCCCGAAGAGGCACGGCACATAGATGAAGAAGAAATATTAGATATATTTGAAAAATACTTTTTCATTCAGTCAGTCAGTTAAGTACCACACGTGATACACGCGTTGGGCGATCATGTCTCGAAAGAGACATGACTGACTGGGCAGAAGATTATCCAGCAGTAGGTTGCCATTGCTTTCTGCGGGAAACTGTTTGCCAGTCAAGGCAATAGAACCCAATCTGTCCTGTTATTTGACTCATAGCTAGAAGAGGAAGAAATGTATTATATTATTATGTAGCAATTAGTGGGGGATCATTTTATTATTTCATAACAATATAAAATGATCCCCCACTTTATGCCCAGTAGAAGCCTTAATCATGTTTTCAACTATTATATTCAGTCAGTCAGTCAAGTGCCATACGTGATATACGCTTAGACGATCATGTCTCAAACGAGACATGACTGACTGGGCAGAAGATTATCCTGCAGTAAGTTGCCATTACTTTCTGCGGTAGACTGGTTGCCAGCCAAGGCCATAGAACCCAATCTGTCCTGTTATTTAATCCATAACTGGAGGGAAGGGACGGATTAATACCTTTCCCAAGGGTATTTCTGCCTAAGTGAATGCAAGGAATTCAACTGGAATTCGAACTCGGCTCTCCGATTACTCCTTCCGAGCCTATATCCACTGCACCACAACGCACCAATTTTTCATCCATTTTTCATTAGATTACCAAATTTGAGTAACGTTTTGGTGATATTTCGACTACATAGTAAATATATACGTAATGAAATGCGCAATAAATATATACGTAATGAAATAACAGCCACGATGTGAGTTGTGAAGCAATAAATATCGACTTGAAACAAGGAATCGAAGATCCGAATTCGAATTCCTTCGTTGCAGTCACACACAAATACCATTGTGAAAGGTATTAATCCAAATCTTCTTCCTCCAGTTATGAGTTAAATAGCAAAACAGTTTGGGTTCTATAGCTTTGGCTAGTAACCAGTCTACCACAGAAAGTAATGGTAAACTACTGCGGAATAATCTTCTGCCTAGTCACTCATGTCTCTTTCGAGACATGATCGCCCAAAGCGTGTATCACTTATGGAACTTAACTGACTGACTAAATGACAACATGTCATACCCTCCAATGCAAACACTAAACATTAATAATTTAATTCTCCTCGTTTTATTTTATTCTAGTCTTGTTATAAACGTTAGAACTTATATTTTCGTCTGTGATGTGCCAGAGACTGCCTTACTCCTGTCTGGGACTTGTTTATACAACTACCTGGCTGACGTTTCCATGATCGAAAAAAAAAAGTTTGAAGTCACGTACTTTCGTATTCGGCGGCTGGCAGTAACGACCGATCAACCCTGTCCCTGTTTTCCTTGATCGAGTGTAAAACTGACAAGAAAATTTGTAAACTTTCTATTGTGATATAATTTATGTTTCGCTAATGAATCGGTGACATCATAAAAATAAATTTATTTTAACAAAATCTACTTCAGCAAAACAAAGATAAATGTGCTTTTTTCACGTTAATGTATCTTTTATTATAAAAATAAAATTCGACTATCTTGAAAACGAGCATTTATAATTCGACATTTATATTGTTATTCTAACACTGACGTTTAGTGCAAAATTCTGCATGTTGAGGGGATAGGAAAACGTCCTCTACTTGACAAAAACCCATTTCCCACAAAATAAAAGCGATATTTAGTCAGATTTTAGAAAGAAGGTCGAGCCCACTAACCCCGCCAAGTATTAGGTGCATGCCAGTGTTTCTAACATAATTTATTAAACCTGGAACACTAACCATCAATTAAAGTTACACCACCACTAACAATAGGTATATCATATCCGATTTTGAAAATATCAAAAAAATATTAAATATAAATCTTTATTTGACATATTTTACATGCAGGAACTGCAAAATTTGTTCTGTGAGTTAATAATATTAGCAACTGAAAAATATATTTTTTAGGTAAGAATATCAGCAGTATTTACGTTATTCGGACCATTGCCCTCATTTTTGTTGCCACTTGTACGACGTTTGCTTGAAGAAGGCCGGAGCGTACAGAGACCGAAACGTCGTACAAATGATAACAAAGATGAGAACAATAGTCCGAATAATGTAAATACTGTAAATACTACCTCATCTCAGAAATATAGACAAATAGAATGATCTATTATTAAAAGTCATACAAATGGCAACAAAGATGAGGACAATAGTCGGAATAATGTAAATACTGTAAATACTACCTCATCTCAGAAATATAGACAAACAGAATGATCTATTATTAAACGTCGTACAAATGGCAACAAAGATGAGGACAATAGTCCGAATAATGTAAATACTGTAAATACTACCTCATCTCAGAAATATAGACAAACAGAATCATCTATTATTAAACGTCATACAAATGGCAACAAAGATGAGGACAATAGTCCGAATAATGTAAATACTGTAAATACTACCTTATCTCAGAAATATAGACAAATAGAATGATCTATTATTAAACGTCATACAAATGGCAACAAAGATGAGGACAACAGTCTGAATAATGTAAATATTGTAAATACTACCTTATCTAAAAAATATAGATAAATAAGAAAGTCAAGTACTGAGAATTTAGTTAAATTGTAATTAAAATGGCGTCATTTACGCTGGGTATGTGCGTTGTGGTGCAGTGGATATCGACTTGGAACGACAACTCGGGGGTGTCAAGTACGAATTCCAGTTAAATTCATGTCATTCACTTGCGCACAAATACTCTTGCGAAAGGTATTAATCCGACTGTTCTCTCTAGTTATGGGTTAAATAATAGGACAGATTGGGTTCTATAGCCTTGGCTGGGAACTAGTCTCGTAGGTTACCATTGCTTTCTGCGGTAGACTGGTTGCCAGCCAAGGCTATAGAACCCAATCTGTCCTATTTTTTAACCCATAACCGGAGGGAACAGTCGGATTAATACCTTTCCCAAGGGTATTTGTGGGTAAGTGAATGCATGTAATTCAATTGGAATTCGAACTCGGCTTCCCGATTTGTCATTCGGAGTCGATATCCACTGCAAAACAATGCACTTAAATTCAAAGAGTCTACCATAGGGAAGAGCCCTTCCGAACAATTACCGTGAAATTACTTACAAAAGAAGCACAGGGAAGCAACTTTATGGTGGTGGGAAAGAAACTGAGGCAGAGACGTCAGGTCGGGACCAATAATATTGCAGATTCTTCTTTGTATTTTATCGAGAAGCTCTAAATATATTGTAGAAGCATGAAGTCATCTGTGGTAGCAATATTCTAAGTTTTAATATATCTATAATACAGGCTTATAGATATGTCAGATAATTTAATATCAGGATCATAATTTAAAATTAATTTAATCAAATCTTGTCCTTTCTGTACATTCAATGTGAAAATTTACTGTATTATTCGGATATAAAATTAAATTAAAAAACGTATTGCCTGAGTTATATATAACGACATCGGTTTTAATTAGAGAACGAGATGTTAATTTTATACCGGTGCGACAAGATGATTCACTTACATTTTCAAATACCCCCTATCATAGTTAAAATGCGGAATGATACTAATACAGTAACACATTTTTAATTTACAGTATTGACATTATTCAGACTACTATCCTCATCTTTGTTGCCATTTTTACGACGTTTCGGCAGTTGAAGGCGTCGGCCTTTTTCAGGTGCTAGGAATTTCGAACCGAGCCCTTTATTACAATCACTTGAGTATATGAGCTCCATTCCTTGCGCAGTAGTGCCACTTTTAGTAGTCATGAGTTATCCTTAAAGCCACAGCAGCGGTAAACAAGTAACTTACAGTGTTAGAGGGAGATAACTCATGACTAACAAAAGAGGCACTACTACGCAAGGAATAAAGTTCATATATCCCAGTGATTGTAATAAAGAGTTCTTTTCGAAATTCCAAGCACCTGAAGAAGGCCGGAGCGTACAAGGGCCGAAACGTCGTACAAATGGCAACAAAGATGAGGACAATAGTCCGAATAATGTAAATACTGTAAATACTACCTCATCTCAGAAATATAGACAAATAGAATGATCTATTATTAAACGTCGTACAAATGGCAACAAAGATGAGGACAATAGTCCGAATAATGTAAATACTGTAAATACTACCTCATCTCAGAAATATAGACAAACAGAATGAAAAATTATTAAACATCGTACAAATGGCAACAAAGATGAGGACAATAGTCCGAATAATGTAAATACTGTAAATACTACCTCATCTCAGAAATATAGACAAATAGAATGATCTATTATTAAACGTCGAATAATGTAAATACTGTAAATACTACCTCATCTCAGAAATATAGACAAATAGAATGATCTATTATTAAACGTCGGAACTAGAGACAAATACATTTTTAATTTTGTTTTGTTTTTTTTGTTTTGTTATTTTTACAGAGTATCAAACTTTTGTGGTCTATTTAAAGCCGAAAAGTATTTTACGTTGCATGAACTTTTTTTTCTGCAAGTGAATATTTCATTCCTTTTTTTTTTTAGAATAATAATGCTTTTTATGGGTATAACTCCAACTATTTAACACATAGCTTGCGAAGATGATGACTCCATATCTTCCTAAAGGCATTTACGGGTAGGTGAATGTAACGTACCTGAACTCGGCTTTCTGATTTTTTTACGAGGCGCAATCAGTCAGCGCATTCGATACTGTAATAAAAGCCTCATTTTATTCGAATAAAAAACACAACCTCGTACATCAAGATATTTTTAATTTCCTGAAATGAAGCAATAAAAAGCCTAAATTTAAAAATGAATTAAAACGTCTAAAGAGGAAACTATGTATCACTAATGTTATTTTTGTGCAATCGAGATTAACTGAATTATAGTGACTAAAAATTGTGACTCGTGTTACTTTACTCAAACAATTCATTCGTATTAATCGATTTTTCATTGAACATGAAAACTCCACGATCTTTAAATATATCCTTGTCTATATCACCAGCTGCTTAATTTGAATATATGTGTCTATATCTTTCAAAATAGTATATAGTTCTCTGTGTTAGGTCTTGAAGAGAAAAGAAAGAAAGAAAGAAAGAAAGATGGAAAGAAAGAAAGAAAAGTGCAAACGTAGAGGAATCTATATCAATCTGGATCTAAGAATTTGAATAAGTATTTTTTCTATGAGAGCATGTCGCCATTAAGCCACTTTTTTATTAAGTAAATTAGGATTATTGATATGGTTTAAGATGACAAGTTTTTCTAAAAGACATTGAATTTTCCATTGTAATATTTGGATTTAGCTACGATATTCCAAGTAATAATTGGGTTTTTGCTGTTGTTTTTTAATTTTCAATAATGTATAGATGAAGTACTAATTTTGCGGTACTTACTGTTGTTTAAATACAACATTTGGTTGTTAAATCTTATCTTCCATTTGTTAGAAGTGTTTCTAAAGTAAAACTTAACATAATTATCATCCGAATGAATTTGAGCTTTGTAAACAATACTTTCGGACATGCATTGGCCATTCAGTGGGCAGGTTTTATGTTTTCCACAATTGCAATTATTTTTAGAAGCGTTATTTTTGCTATTAATTTGCTGACAAATGTTGTTTATGTGGGCCAAATATTTATTGGATATAATAGTATGATGTTGTGATATATTTTTATATATATATTTTAAGGCACATATGACTGACTTTAATATTGTTTTTGTTGAAGATTTTTCTTAGTCTGGATTAATGGTAAAAATATTTGTGACTTAATTTAAGGAAGAGTTTACCAATGTTAGTTTGGACGTCACGGCTGAAGGGTGGGTTCAACCAAATAATGTTATGCTTACATGATTTCTGTCTATTTTTGCCCACCTTGATTTTAACGGAGTATTCTAACCTAGCGTTGAATTTGTTTTCTAAATCATTAATGTATGATGTGTCCTTTCACCGGATTTGTTCAACCTATACAGCGAGAATATTTTGAGGACCCTAGATGACACGCCAGGATTTGTTATCGGAGGCCACAACCTGAACAACATAAGGTATGCGGACGATACAGTGCTGATTGCGGACACGGAAAGGAAACTACAAGACCTCATACAGAAAGTAGCAGTGGAGAGTGACAAGAAGAGACTACAAATAAACTTTAAGAAAACTGAGTGCATGGTCATCAGCAAAAGATACAACCCAAAATGCCAAATACAGGTGGGGGATAACAGAATCAAGCAAGTACAAAAATTTAAGCACCTAGGAAGAGTTCTAACAGAAAATGGAAAGTGCGACACAGAGATCCGAAGGCGAAATGGCATGGCAAAGGACGCGTTCCAGAAGATGAGCAAAATACTAACACACAGGAAAATCTCAATAGAAACGAAGAAAAGAGTGCTAGACTGCTACGTGATGTCAGTTCTTCAATACGGCAGTGAATGCTGGACAATATCATCGAAAATGAGGACAAAACTGGAAGCGGCCGAAATGTGGTTCTACAGAAGGATGCTACGGATATCGTAGACTGAGCATACAAGCAACGACGAGGTGTTAGAAAGAATGGCAACAAAAAGGAAATTGATGCTGAGCATCAGGAAGAGACAACTGAAGTTCCTGGGACATGCAATGAGGAAGGAGAGCCTGGAGAACCTGATACTGACTGGTCAGATAGAAGGAAGGAGAGACAGAGGAAGGCAGCGGATAACATATTTGCAGGGACTGATCAGGTGGATGACGGAACGGGGGTTGCCAGGAGCAACAGGAGCAAACATACTAAGAGCCACAAGGGATAGGGAGACGCGGAGAACCATGATCGTCTACGTCCTGAAGGGACAGGGCACATAGAAGAAGAAGAAGAATGTATTGTCAAAAATTTCCTTATTGCTAGAGTTGGTACTTAAACAAAATTGGATAGATTTGTGTAGGTTGTTGGTGATTCTCTGGGGGTGATTTGATTCCTTGTTGATGTATAGATGGTTATTTACATCTTGAGTGTACGGTTTGTACACACCATTGTCCAGGTCAAAGGTAACATCGAAGAATTTTACGACTTTAGCATTAGTTATGGTGGTAATGTTCAGATCGTGGTTTCTGAAAAGTTTTATCAGATCCTTTCTGAGTTTATCCGTTTTTGACGGATTAGATTTGCGGAGGATTATCAATCCGTCGTCGTCTCGGTGAAATCCGGTGTTATATAAATCAAAGATGTGCCTAAAATTCCAGAGCAAAAACGAGCCCTACCACTTTGCAGGCCTCTGCAAAATCATACGCCCCTAGGAAGATGCAGAAATCAGGTTTGTTTTTTTCTAGTCTACAAGCATTCATCGTAAAATAAAATAGATTTGGGGGCTTGCTTGATCATGTTGATATTGTAGCGGATAAGAAATGAATTAAAATCAACTCTCTTCTTCACTTTTACAAAAATTCACAATGACGTGTGACCATGTGCTTAAGGAAAAAGTAGAAATCAGATTTCGCAAGTAGGTGTTAAAATGATTTTTGACGAATGGGAGCGACTTGCAAGATGAAAAAAGACTTCGCGAGTAAGTGCGAAAAATCTAGATTACAATAAAAGGACTTCATCAACGTCAATCGAGTCAGTCTGATAGATGCAGCGAGAAAGACAAATCTAAAGTGTTACCAACTTTAAATTGACCAGGAGATAAGGTCAGGTCGCACCTTGTTCTAATTTCTCCTTATCTCTTTCAACAATTACTACTACGAACATTTTGTAAGAAACTCTTAATACCTTAACTTTCTCATTGAACATTAATTTCTACGAATTCTTGTTATTCCTCCTTTTAATAAATTTCTATTTTAAAATGCAAAATGTATATTTTATTCTTCTTACGCTATTCCACACAATTCCACACATTCCAACCTGCCGACAACCAACCTTCTGATGAAAACCTTCTGATGATAATTCTGGATAAAACTTGTAAGCTGTAGGGAGTTGGTTTATGTCTGACATAAGGCCGAATCAAAGAAACGTTAACCAGCCCTTTACCCTAAAATATCTTGTTCACTGACAGGGCAGTAATTTTCAGCCAAACTTAAGGCTGCGGTTAAAGGTTTTTTCAGATATGGATGGGTAGAATCCACAAATATTAAACTGGATAAAAGTGTAATCCCTTTTATTTTTGTGAACCAATCAATTGGCCCCGCTGTGTTCTTCCATTGGTTCATGCCTAAGTCTCTCTTAGTGATTACGGAAGCTCTTTCAAGGATAAGTTTGCTAAATCTACCTTTGTAGTTTTTTGAAGGGTTTAATACTCTATACTGTGGGTTGTTTATGAAATAGTATTTGTGATCTTTGATTGTTATGAATGCCTGTTACTTGTGTAAAATTGGTACCCTATCATCTATTTTTAGTTCTTTAGTTATTTTCTTGGCTTCACTATTTATGTTGGTTTCCCACTTACTAGGCACCTTTTTATAATTTTTGCTGATAATGGTTTTTTGCTGATAATGGTTTTGCAGAGAATGGTTTTGTGGTATAACTCCGCCTTAATATAATAATCCTAGTTTGTCTTGTCCGATTTAATAATGATTTTGTCGGTTTGGTTGAACGTATTTACGCCCATCCGCCATGTTTTTGCAGCTTGTTGGTGGTGTGACGGGATTTAATTTTGTTAATTATAGCAAATAAGTCGTTCTCAAATTTCGACAATTGCTCGTCTCTTAAACCATATCAATAATCCTAATTGCCTGTCATCTTAAACCATACCAATAATCCTAATTTTTTAATAAAAGAGTAATTTACTGACCACATGCTGTTATAGAAAAAAATAATTTACTTAAATTCTTAAACAAAATTGATATAAATTTCTCTACGTTTTCTCCTTTCTTTCTTTCTTTCTTTCTTTCTTTCTTTCTTTATTTCTTTCTTTCTTTCGCACTATTACTTTTAACAGTTATGAATATACATTTATTTTTTCTTTCTACATTTTTAATTTTTAATTTTAATTCTAAATTTTACTTTTTGTTCTTAATTTCAGTTTCATATTATTTTATTTAAAATTTAAAATTTAAATTGTTTTTTTCAATCTCCATGTAATATTTTAATATTTAAATATTTACGTTTCATGACTTACGCCCCTTTGATTTCTTTTCCCTGCATTTTTTTCTTTTGAATATTTTTTCTTTTTTTATTTTAATTTTAAGATTCAAATTTAAATTTAAATTTTAATTCTTTATCTACATGTAACCTTAGAATATTTAAATTTTTAATCTTGTTATTAAAAAAGCAGTAACTTAAATTTCTAAGATTTAATTCCCATAAGCATCGAATGAATATAATTTCAAATCTATTAAACTGTCGGTTTAAAATATGCACCTGATGATTGTATAACGCATGAAATTCTGGAAATGGCGATAGAGACATGCGACTTTACATCTATGGGTAAGGAGTTGTAGAATGGGAAATACCTACAAGGCCACGAGCCAAAAGTAAGGATAGCAAAGCTCCAGTTCAGATATGGCAGCAATACTTCATTTTTCAAGCTCTTTCTAGACTTCGAGTGTAACGTCTACCCACGATCAATTACTAAATACGCTGGAAAAATAGTACTTTGTATCGCGTCAGAAAGTATTTAATTGTTTTTTCTCTTGGTATCTCTTCTAAGCCCCGATCCGTCAACCAATTGCTCAGACCTAACAAGTACGTCTCGCACTGCTTTCCCCTACTTCTTTTTCCATTTATCTGACCTGTGAGTATCAAGTTCTCCGGCCCTTCATTCCTCATTATTTGTCCCAGAAACCTCATTTGTCTCTTCTTGATATTTTCATCAGTTTTCTTCTTGTTTGCATCATTTCCAACACCTCATCATTGCACATGTGTTCTGTTCATGGTATCCTCAGCATCCTTCTGTAAAACCACATTTCTGCTGCTTCAATCCTCTCCTTCATCTTTGATGAGATCGTCCAGCATTCACTTCCATACAGAATGACAGATATCACATAGCAATCCAGCACTTTTTTCTTTTTGTTAATGAGTTTTTCCTGTCTTTCAGTCCTCTGCTTAGCTTCTGAAATGCGTCTTTGGCCATGCCAATGCATCTTTGGATCTCCGTGTCGCATTTTCCATCCTCTGTCATATCACTTCCCAGATATTTGAATACTTACTTGCTTTCCGAATTGACAGAGTTAAAAAAAAAAAAGTCTATCTGGCCTTGTAGGTGATGAGTTATTTTCCACTCTACAAACACTTTCCCAGAGGTAAAAAATTGCAAACCTCTCCTTATCGCTATTTCCATAGAAATACACTGACAAGTTAGATAGATTAGTTGCATCAGTTTAGACCTTTACAAGTAAGACCCACCTTACCACTTATACTAGGACATCATCAGAATTCCATTCATATTCCATTAATAAAAAGGAAGTGCCATTCGATCAGTTTCTTGCAGAGAACAGCTAGCTCTTTGAACAGGCTCCCGATGGAATACTTCCCCGATCGCTACAATCATAAGCTCTTCTAGTCTAGGGACAACATTTATCTTTCTTAAATTTTTTATTACTTCACCCTGATCGAGGCGATAATGTCACTAGTATGTAGGGGGTTACAGAAAGTGCAAAAGAAGACTGAGAATGAGGAGGATTGAGGAAAGCTAAAAAAGACGAGTGAGGAGGCATTTGAATTTTTGAAGATTTTACTTATTAGGAAAGCATGTAGACGGAAGGAAGTTCCACGGGTGGGAAGTGCGAGCAAAGAAACCACTGGAGTAGAAGTGAAGATTGCATTTACCTATTTCAACAGTAAATGTGTGGGACGGAGATACCAATCTCTAAATAGGAATAACGTGTCACTGCTGACATTTATGTTCAAACACTAATCGCTATGGAGTAATCACAGTCGTCCTCGTTCTCACGTAATTACTGGTACTGAGCTGCTGAAATCACGTGACATGTACAATTTATATATATATATATATATATATATATATATATATATATATTGTCCTTTTGTTATTACAATGGTTTATAAAAACATTATATCACTATACAAAAATTGTCATGTTTCAGAACAATACTGTTCTTCATCAGTTGATATGTTAAATTAAATGGTGAAAATTATTTATTTTTGAAAATATAAGATAGTTCTTTACTAGTTCTTTTTTTTTTTTAGGGAACGTTAAAATCTGCAGCTTTTTACTCAGGCACAGAGGGCAGATATCGTAGAACGACTAGGAGATACTTGTTTTTTCCAGAATTTTCTATTTTACTTTGAGAGTTTTTTGTATCTCTTAACTTCCAAAAATACGCAGAAAGGGATGTTTGGTTTCGGTACTTGTTGTTTTTAAGGAAGTTGAATACATATACCAACGCTTCTTAAAGTGTTCTTAGCAGAGCCAATGCAAACATTTTTAATATTGTGTTTTCATTTGATGTTTTACACACACACACACAGACACACATACACACACACCAACGCTTTTTAAAGTGTTCTTAGCAGAGCCAATGCAAACATTTTTAATATTGTGTTTTCATTTGATGTTTTACACACACACACACACACACACACACACACACACACACACACACACACACACACACACACACACACAACGCTTTTTAAAGTGTTCTTAGCAGAGCCAATGCAAATATTTTTAATATTGTGTTTTCATTTGATGTTTTACACACACACACACACACACACACATATATATATATATATATATATACACACACACATATATATATATATATAGAGAGAGAGAGAGAGAGAGAGCAAGAGAGTGATTTGAGAGTGTAGTGTCAGAGAAGAATAAATGTCTGTCGCCCTATTGTTCGAAGGCGTATTTATACTTGTTTATGCTACTTTACAAAGCAATCTATTAACGTGCTAAAATTCATGTAGTCGATTACATTACAGATCCTTCTCTTGATTTTGTCAAAACCCTCGAGATATACGGCAAAGGCTCCAGACCAGATATGACAACAGTATTCAAAGCACTGACAAATGGTAGATTTGTAAATGGGCAAGGTGAATTCTAACGAGATAAGAATTTCTGAAACGACACAATGATCCAACTTTCCGCGTAGTAGATGCAGCTGTTGATTCAATATAGTCACTTCATTTCATGTCATTGAAAAACGGGAGACCAACACTTTATAATATTCACCTTCTACCACTTCCTCCTTATTCGTTGATCCTTTAAATTGAGCGGTTGAATTGGGTGTTCATTTCGTAGAAATATAAAATGACTTTTATAGCAAGAAAAATATTTTATGACAAGCTGGTCAATAAAACTCTTGTTATATCAAATAAAGTGCCTTGACAGGTTGTAACGATTAAACTAGATTGCTTAACTTTTCTGGGAGCGTACGAAGCAGACAAAGCTAACATTGGTGTTTGTAAATCAGTTTAGACGTCAACTCTGATGTAGACAAGAAAACAATGTTGCTATATCTCAGGGCGATGTGAAAGGATACAAATGAAGTCCATTATTATTTACATAATTGAAATGTCCATCAATAGACCATCGAGATTAAGGTCATCTACTATAAATTGAGGAAAGTGACAAGGAGATTTCGGGTCTTTGAAAATTGCAAAAACACCATCGCCAAGTGAAGACGGGGCTTTTCTCTGTTGACGCCACAAAAAAGAAATATCCAATTAAAGGCTTTCTTTGTAAAACATCTAAAGTAATGTTATTTATTCGCATTTCCATTGTTAAAAATAATGTTTTCATGTTCAGCTTATATAATGCAAGAAAAGATGTTTGGATTGAAGCAACGATAGAACCACTATTTGCGAGTGAGTTCGATTCCCAGCAGATGCACTACAGTAGTGGGTAGACAGAAAAGTTTATATTAGGCTAACCTGGGTTAAAATGGATATTGATGGGTTTCTAAGCGTAGCTTAGATGTGGAACAAGGCCGAAAATCTGGGACACAAAGTGCTGTATATCAATTCGTCGATGGCGTGTACTATTTTGATAAAACGTCCATGTTGCATACCAAGTGGATTAAAATTAAACTGCAACCAAAACGATATATATAATGCATGCCCTTCGATGTAACGACGATTATTAAATTGACGACGGGGTCCTAAAACTTGTTATCTTCTCTCTTATAAAATCGCTTGCCCTTTTCACACTGATAAAATGATGATATTCTCACTTAATAAAATGACGACCGTAACACGTATATATAAACAAATGTAGACAGTATATCATTTATTCGATCATAAGGTGATGTGTCGTAGAGTAGACTAGAGGCGTTATAGAGGTGTCAAAACACACGCATCGAGGCAGCTAGAGGCCTCGAGCTCGTCCGCAGTCTTTCTCGATTAGGCTCCGATCTTGAATCTCGACTGACTACCCTACAAGTACTAGTCTCTCATATAAGCGATTAAGTTGTATTTTGACATTGTTTCCATAGTTTTAAGGTCCATATTGTCTAACCTTATCTAATTTTTTACAGATTCAAAAGAGTTTCACCAATTATATTAATCTGGACAGAAGAATGTGCAACCTGTTAAAATACTAATTGGTTAGAGATTGATCACCTATTTTTAGGCAAAAAATGGGTTACCATTCTTATTAATCAGGGCAGAATAACGTGAAATTCTAGAACTACTTTCTAACCCGTATTTATTCGTTCTACTAACAGAGTTCCAAGTATTTGTATTTTGCTGTGTTTAATATATATATATATATATATATATATATATATATATATATATATATATATATATCGTTATTTCCTATTTTGGTTGTTGTATTATTTCTCGCTGGACTTCTTAACCGATTATTAATTCGACCTATTATCTTCCTTCTGAGAAAGTCGCTTGCATTTTTCACGCTGATAAAATGACGATATTCTCACTAAATAAAATGACGACCGTAACACGTATGTATAAACAAATGAATGCAACATATCTTTTATTCGCTCTGCAGGTGACCTGGCGTAGAATAGGAGATGTGGTCAGATGTATCAGCACACACGCATCGAGGTGGGGGTGCAGAGATCGCACTCGTCCGGGTATATATCTCAAAGGCTCACGTACTGAAACTGTGGTGATACCGACCGAGCATAGCGACGGACCGCATGTTTGCCCGCTCACGACAAAAAGCAAATGACTAAAAGTCGTCGGTGCGCATCCTGGTTCGCGCAGATGTTCCGGTTGAAAAATAAAAATTAATCAAATATTAAATTTCCATTTCGCGAGCCTACACGAATTTTATTTATCAGCCAATGGGAAGCCCAGAGTCAAATTCAAGTGTGAAATCCCAAATGATCACCTGCGATCCAAAAAGTCGAAATAAAAAGCCGAGACAGAATGCACCCAGCAGACAGACCGACGGTGATAGGCGAGAGCAATTAATATCTCCCTTGACCAAGTCAAGTGGCTACTATGCTCGTCCCTTCACCTCTCCTTCCTTCTTCCCTGTCTCAAAACTACTTACTGACCTAAGGAGCGACTACATCAAAGACATTCTTGACTTACACGCTCCCCACATTCCTAAGCCTTAAATCTCTTTCAGTTTATTAATTGCCATGAACATTTTAACCTCCGTTGAACCTATATTCAAGTATGACTTTAATTGTAAAAACATTAATTGATATGTGTATATATAAAAATGTTATTTTTCAACTCAATTTCCTTTTCTTGATTTTATAATCATTTTATGACTTATAGTGAGCTATCTACCACAAGGCCAAATTCCGTTAACCTGCAACAGTATACAACTACCCTTCACTAGAACGGACTCCCACTACAACTAAAAAGGGAATAGATAAACAACCCACTATAAAACGACTAATCTGTCTCTTATATAAGCGACTACGTTATCTTTCAACACGTTGTTTACATCATTTCAAAGCCAATATTATCTGACCTTAGGCTACACTGTTGTCAAAACAGTCAAATATTTTCCTGACATGGAGAATTTTGCCCGTATTTTTAACTTTGACAACAATCAAATATTTATCAAAACAATGTCTATTTTTCTTTGGCTTGCCAGTTTGTATATTTTTTGCTGTTTTATAAAAATACACTTCTGCATGAAATTATTCACCAGGTCAGATAATCGACACCAAAAGTCAAGATCGAACTCTTTATTCAGCCGCAACTGATTTAGCGAGATGAGCTAGCTAACCATTGCACCACGTCAATGTTCTTTTAAGTGTAGCTTAGATGTAGCACATTGAAAATGTGGGGAATTCAATAAAGATCGAATTCGCTACTCAATCGTACCTGATCTAGCGAGACGAGCTGGCTAGCCATCACACCACGTCGAAATGCCCGGTACCTCCACTCATTTTTCTATGCCTAAATTTAAATTTAAATTTTAAAAATAAATAAGTTATCTTCAAGCTTTAAAATTAGCTTTAATTGAAAGCCAACAGATCCAATTGACTAATTTCAGTAAGCAAAATACCCTGGTGTATTTTAAACCGAAATTATATTGATTGGAATCTAAAATTTTTCAGATTCAAAAAGAATTTAAACGTACCGCCATTGTTTTGAATGATCAACACATTTTTGTAAACAGTAGCCACATTTCTGTTTTAAAAATTTGGCAAAAATAAAATATACATCACTGACACGTTATTGAAGTCATTTTTTAAATTAAAACTTACCTTTATCTGATTTCAAACAATTGTACTTGCGTACTCTCTGAAATATTCGGTAAAATATTTTATCAGTTACGGTAGCCGTTGTTATCAGTGTTAATTTCAGGTGATGACAGCTGTAATCACAGCCGGAAGCTGTCAAGAAGGCTAAGTAGGGAGGCCATAGGCGACAAAAATATACGAATTTAATTTTTTATGTAAGAGAAGACAACCCTTGAATCACGTGACCTTTTAATGATAAATATCACGTACGGTTACCCGTACAAACAAAGATACAGGCAATCAAAATGCACACAATTAAAATGTTTTAATTATTTTAAAAATTGATGGGCAAAATCATTTGTATGAAACTTTTAAATTTTCGATTAGTAATTGTAGTCTTCATGCATTCATTAAAAAACCTAGTCGGAGCAGTAGAGGAAGAAATTTAAAAATAATCTTGAAACTTTTATATCATTATAATAAAAAAAAAAATGAAAATATTTCTTGTAAAAATTCATTATTCATTGAATTTTTTTTCTTTTCAGACTATGATATGCTTAATTTATATTGTTCATAAAAGCAATCAGAAGTTTATCCACATAAATATTGGCATATTTTTCAGAATTCGAACCTACGTTTTAGAAAGTCGGTCACTATTGAAGAAAAAAAAATGGATTAGCATTCCTGAATGACTCCTGAATTTTATTACATTAGGTTTATTGGGGAGCAAAGTCGATTTTTTTACACATTTTTGGAAATTAATAGGTGGGGGGGGGGGGTAAGTGCCATACGTGATACACGCTTGGGAGATCATGTCTCTTTCGAGACATGACTGACTGGGCAGAAGATTATCCCGCAGTAGGTTGCCGACCAAGGCTATAGAACCCAATCTGTCCTGCTATTTAACCCATAACTGGAAGGAATAGACGGATTAATACTTTTCCCAAGGGTATATGCGCGTAAGTGAATACAATGGATTCAACTGGAATTCGAACTCGGCTTCTCGTTCCGAGCCGATATCCACTGTACCACAACATACTTAAAAAAAAAAATATTTTATCAATATTTTCTAAAACTACTGCAATCACAATTGATTTCAGTCAATTATGAATAAGTCCGGAAATTTTCATCAAAATCCTACCATTATTTGATTTTTGCAAGAATTTCCAAAGTAATGTATTTTTCACGGTCAAAAGATTGCATTGTGCAATATAACGTTTTTTTTATTGAATAAAGTTGCGTCACTTTAGGTCTCGCAATAGAAAAGACTTTCTACAAAAATTTCAAACGTGTTAGAAATAATTAAAAAAATTAAAAAATAATTAAAACTGCTTTGATCTCTCCTCTTAATGATAATATAAACATTTGCCGATAAAACTTTGTTTTTCTTTAGTTTGGGGCATTTTTCCTTCATACTATGCTGTTTTTTCAGCGATTTTGTGGTGGTACCTATATAAAATGAATACGATATCCACGCCGTAAATCACCATTTCGAGTATAGTCGCGATAAATAAAATAAAATAATAATAAATTCAAAGAATAGTAAATACTACTAATACTACTAATACTACTACTGCTACTACTACTACAACTAATAATAGTAGTAATAAATATATAAAACAATTTTGAGATGTTTCGCTAATCAAAAATCTTCATCATGAAAATTTAAAACAAACATTGTGAGACAAAAAGCCACAAATTTATTCACCTGAAGAGAGTCAATCTTAGACTCGAAACACGTGTAGCGTTACAAATAACATTATGGACACATAATGTATCATCATAATGTATAGGGATGTGCGTGGTGGTCCAGTGGATATCGGCTCGGAACAAGAAATCGGAGAGCCGAGTTCGAATTCCAGTTGAATTCATTGCATTCACTTACGCACAAATACTCTTGGGAAAGGTATTAATCCGTCTCTTCCTTCCAGTTATGGGTCAAATAACAGGACGGTTTGGGTTCTATAGCCTTGGCTGGCAACCAGTCTACGACAGAAAGCAATGGCAACCTACTGCTGAATAATCAGTCAGTCATGTCTATTTCGAGACATGATCGCCCAAGCGTGTTTCACGTATGGCACTTAAATGACTGCCTGAATGTATCATAGCATGTATAATAACAACAACAATTAATATACACTTTAAACAAAACATTCACGGACTCTTACACCTTTTATTCTATACCAATTTCTCGTGTTGGAACAACCCTATTTCTTTTTCTCTCGCCTCCCACAGTTTATTCTCACCTCCACAGTTTACTCTCGCCTCGATCAAAAATCTGGTGTGGGCGACAAAGCTAACCTTGCAGCCGAGCTTGGAAAGGACCTCCAATCCGTAGTGGACTGGGGTAAGAAATGTGTATTTATTGCGTTAAACTACACAATTGCGGCACAAGGCCTAGTTTGGGAGGGGGAACAAAACTGAGGTTGGTCGTGCAGTACGCTATCTTATTCCTAGCTAATTTCATTCGTGACCCAAGCATACGTTACAATTTTTCTCTATCACCAAAAGAAGTTATCCTTCGACACTCATACCTATCATTTACCAGAATACCACAAAACACTCCGGGGAATCTATATAAAAACCCAATGTGTATAAAAATTTTTCTTTTTACAATGTTCATTTTTTCATAATTTTTTCATACAAAAATATTTTTTCATACAAAAATATATATTTTAAAAATTAAACAGTGAAATGACACAGGGGAGAAGGGGTATGATGTAACATCCCAAAAATAAAAAGGAAACAAAAAAGAACAAACAAAACATTGTGTTAGCTGGTCCCAACCCACCCACAAATAAACAAAGAGGTCACTGTATTCTGCCTGTTGAACAAAATCAAGCCACACTCTTTCTACTGGGAATGGAGAGGAGCACAAAAAACATTAGGGTTGGGAATGAAAAAATTCTGATTTAGGCCTGACATAAACGGAGGTGAAAATAACACGGGAAATAGGGGGTCAAGCGCTGAATCATAACAAAATCAGAGTGCCGGGAAACAGGCGAGGACATACATTCATACACCTTAACTAGGAACACAAATGGGACTGTTGTTTACATCCATTTTGGTAAAATTCTACTTCTGATGAAAAGTTGTTTTAATTTGATTAAATTTTTAATTCTTTTCGATGTAGTTGCGAAAATATTTATAATGTGATTAACTAAATTTATGTCAAGTTTATTAGTTATGAACTTTGTAGTTAATATAAATCGCTTAGTTAAATAGTAAAAGTACTGGATTGTTATGTGATCTCTATCCTTCAATATTGCAGCGAATGCTGGACAATCTCATCAAAAATAAAGTAAAGATGTGGTTCTACAGAAGGATGCTGGGGATACTATAGATCAAACATGTTAGCAACAACGAGGTTTGGGAGAGGATGGGAACGAAAAAGAAATTTATACTTAACATCAGAAAGAGACAGCTGATATTCCTGAGACACGTATTGAGGAAAGAGAGCATAGAGAATCTGATACTCACTGGACAGCGAGACAGGGGAATTTAACGCGAGACGAAATTGATAAACTGAAGAAAATGGATGGCAGAGCAGAGTTTGGCATGGGTAACAAGAAAATTATTGTTAACAGCTAAACGAGAAAGGGAGATATGGAGGGCCATGATTGTCTATGTCCTAGAGTCATATGACCCATACGAACGAGAAGAAGAAAAGGAAGAAGAAAAAAAGCAAGAAGACGATGGGGTGCTCTTTTCGTTTAGCTTTGCTTAAAAAACAACTGGGTTAGTTTCAAGGTATTTCTCCTCGTCAGGTATAGCCATGATTATGTATGGCTAGCAGTATAGCCCGGTGTTGCTCGGGTGTAATGAAAGCTTTAAAACTAATCCATGGTTCTGGAGCCCAGACTCTTTGGACGTTGGCACAAAAGACTAAAAATTTCCAGTTTAAGCGAAACCGTAGACTGAAAGAAAAATGAATGGATGTAAGTCAAATTTTGATTTCCTGGTATCGATTTATACGTATATATTATCGATTTTCTGCACTATTTTAAGAACTGAAACCTTGAAACTTCTGAATATCGTTTCTTATGTCTTTGTCTATGGGTGTATCAAATTTGATTAAAATCGGATTACTCCTTCTATAACCCGATTTTTTCGATTATCGATTTTCGATATTTATCGGGGTTACCTCGACACAAAACCTAGCTAAGAACACTCGCAGACGCTTATACTACAACTGTGTAAATTTTCAAGAAAATCGGTTCAGCCGTTTCGGAGTCTATAGGTAACGGATACACACACACACACACACACACACACACAGACAAAGTTCCATTTATAAATAAGTTTAGATTTTAACTTATTCTTGTAAGTAAAAGTGCATGAGATCGTTTTAGTTTGTTGACTTACAATAATCCCAAAAAAAAAGAAAAATAATAATCATTGAGAAACACCCATTTAATAAAAATAATACTGCGCTTAATGCTAAGAGTGTAAAAACAAATTATATTTCCAGAAAATTGAATAAAGAAATGTGATAGATTAGAGGCAGGACCTACAAGGCAGCAGATGTTTTGAATTCAGAGTTTCCTTCTTCTAAACTGGTTGCCAACCAAGGTTAATTATTAAGGTGAATTTGATTTTGAAATTAACTTCTTCTAGCCTTTGCTTAAAGAGGCAGTATCATCAGGTGGCTTGATTTCAGAGTTTCACTCTTCACAACTGGTTGCCACACAGTCTATGTTGTTATTTTACACAGAGCTGGAGGAGAATAGACAGATTCATGCCTTTCCCAGGGACATTAGCACATAAATCACTGTAATAAACTCGAATGGAATTCGAAGTCGATTTGTTAAGGTTAACAATTACTTCTTCATTCCTTGAGAAAAGTGTTAAAAAAAGGAAATAATTAGAATATACCGAATCGGCAACCGTATTTATTATACGGCGAACAATTATATTCATCGGTAAACCTTTTATACGACCAACAATAATAATATTCATCGGTAAACCTGTTATACGACCAACAATAATTATATTCATCGGTAAACCTGTTATACGACCAACAATAATTATGACCATCGGTAAACCTGTTATACGACCAACAATAATTATATATTCATCGGTAAACCTTTTATACAGTAATAATAATAATATATTCATCAGTAAACCTGTTATACGACCAACAATAATTATATATTCATCGGTAAACCTGTTATACAACCAACAATAATTATATATTCCATCGGTAAACCTGTTATACAGCCAACAATAATTATATATTCATCAGTAAACCTTTTATACGACCAACAATAATAATATATTCATCGGTAAACCTGTTATACGACCAACAATAATTATATATTCATCGGTAAACCGGTTATACGATCAACAATGATAATATATTCATCGGTAAACCTGTTATACGACCAACAATAATAATATATTCTGTCAGTAAACCTTTTATACGAACAACAATAATTATATATTCATCGGTAAACCTGTTATACGATCAACAATAATAATATATTCATCAGTAAACCTGTTATACGACCAACAATAATAATATATTCATCGGTAAACCTGTTATACGACCAACAATAATAATATATTCATCGGTAAACCTTTTATACGACCAACAATAATAATATATTCATCAGTAAACCTGTTATACGACCAACAATAATTATATATTCCTCAGTAAACCTTTTATACGACCAACAATAATTATATATTCATCGGTAAGCCTTTTATACGATCAACAATAATAATATATTCATCGGTAAACCTGTTATACGACCAACAATAATATATTCATCGGTAAACCTTTTATACGACCAACAATAATTGTCTATTCATCAGTAAACCTTTTATACGATCAACAATAATAATATATTCATCCAGTAAACCTGTTATACGACCAACAATAATTATATATTCATCAGTAAACCTGTTATACGACCAACAATAATTATATTATCAGTAAACCTTTTATACGACCAACAATAATAATATATTCATCAGTAAACCTGTTATACGACCAACAATAATTATATTCATCGGTAAACCTGTTATACAACAATAATTATATATTCATCGGTAAACCTGTTATACGACCAACAATAATTATATATTCATCAGTAAACCTTTTATACGACCAACAATAATAATATATTCATCGGTAAACCTGTTATACGACCAACAATAATTATATATTCATCGGTAAACCGGTTATACGATCAACAATGATAATATATTCATCAGTAAACCTGTTATACGACCAACAATAATAATAATATATTCATCAGTAAACCTTTTATACGAACAACAATAATAATTAAACCTGTTATACATTCAACAATAATAATATTCATCGGTAAACCTGTTATACGACCAACAATAATATATTCATCGGTAAACCTGTTATACGACCAACAATAATAATATATTCATCGGTAAACCTTTTATACGACCAACAATAATAATATATTCATCGGTAAACCTGTTATACGACCAACAATAATTATATATTCCTCGGTAAACCTTTTATACGACCAACAATAATTATATATTCATCGGTAAGCCTTTTATACGATCAACAATAATAATATATTCATCGGTAAAATATATATGACCAACAATAATAATATATTCATCGGTAAACCTTTTATACGACCAACAATAATTATATATTCATCGGTAAACCTTTTATACGATCAACAATAGCAATATATTCATCGGTAAACCTGTTATACGACCAACAATAATAATATATTCTCAATGAAAACCTTTTATACGACCAACAATAATAATATATTCATCGGTAAACCTTTTATACGACCAACAATAATAATATATTCGCTCGGTAAACCTGTTATACGACCAACAATAATAATATATTCATCGGTAAACCTTTTATACGACCAACAATAATAATATATTCCTCGGTAAACCTTTTATACGATCAACAATAATAATATATTCATCGGTAAACCTTTTATACGATCAACAATAATAATATATTCATCGGTAAACCTGTTATGCGACCAACAATAATAATATATTCCTCGAGTAAACCTGTTATACGACCAACAATAATAATATACTCACAGGAAAACCTGTTATTCGACTAATAATAATAATAATAATAATAATAATAATAATAATAATAACTTTATCTGGTAAAAAGTTTGCGTTGCAAGTAATGATTGAACTCCACCTTTGTGTTTTATTGTGTAGAAGCGTAATTGAATATAAGAGTAGGAGGGTGTTAATTTTGGAGGGGCCGGTGATTGTATTTGACCTGTTGGCACTCTAGCAAATACCACTCCAAATAAATAAGGATATTGAAAGCGATAAAGATGACGTGTTAGAGAGAGAGAGAGAGAGAGGGAGGGAGAGAGAGAGAGAGAGAGAGGGAGAGAGAGGGGGAGAGAGGGGGGGAGATAAAGAGAGAAAACAGAAAGAACGAAAGAATAAAAGAAAGGAGAGAGGAAAACAAAGAGAGTGAAAAAAAAAAGAAAATCTTTTTATTGACGCAAAAAACAAAAAAAACAACAACATTTTAATCATAAATAAAATCCCGAGCATTCGGAAGTCGTTTCTAATCTTTACACTCGCCTTTGTTCACAGATCTTGAAACCTCTGATACATTAGAAGCAATTTTAGAGATTGTTGGCAAAGTTCAAGGGTTTCATTTAGGAAGATTATCGTCGTAAATTATATTCAAACTCATAAAACTTAAACAAATAGCCCCCGATGAGAAACAACAACACATTATATAGGTTAATGCTGATTACACATTTGTCATAGAGTTTGCGACTGGAGAGCCATTTTCTTTCACTAATCTATGCTTTTAAATTACTTCTATTCGTTACTTTGTATAGCTGACAAAAATGGCTGATCTTTGTGCATCCTGGCTACGTATTTTAACACATATGTTGATCAAAAGTGGCTTTGACAATTTTGCTTGTTAATTTTTCTATACTTTTCCGTGACATCATTGTTTTAAATAAAACTAAGATTATTCTAGAAACGGCCTTTTTCAATTTCAATGGCATATCAACACAGCATAGTGTCAGAATACGGGACAGAATATGTATTTTGCTTTCCATCAACATGGCAAATGTGAACTTCCAGGAGAGTAATTTTTGCGCCTTGTAAAGAGTTCTAGACTGCTACGTGATGTCAGTTCTTCAATACGGCTGTGAATGCTGGAAAATATCATCGAAAATGAGGACAAAACTGGAAGCGGCCGAAATGTGGTTCTACAGAAGGATGCTACGGATATCGTGGACTGAGCATACAAGCAACGACGAGGTGTTAGAAAGAATGGCAACAAAAAGGAAATTGATGCTGAGCATCAGGAAGAGACAACTGAAGTTCCTGGGACATGCAATGAGGAAGGAGAGCCTGGAGAACCTGATACTAACTGGACAGATAGCAGGAAGGAGAGACAGAGGAAGGCAGCGGATAACATATTTGCAGGGCCTGATCAGGTGGATGACAGAACGGGGGTTGCCAGGAGCAACAGGAGCAAACATACTAAGAGCCACAAGGAATAGGGAGACGTGGAGAGCCATGATCGCCTACGTCCTGAAGGGACAGGGCACATAGAAGAAGAAGAAATGTAAAGTTTTTCACGCGTAGGAAGTGAAACGATTTTAGGTACTTCCACAAATAGGTACTTCCATGATAAATATCACATAAGGTTACCCGTACAAACAAAGATACGGGTAATCAAAATGCACACAATTAAAATGTTTTAATTATTTTAAAAATCCATTGGCGAAATCATTTGTATTAAGCTTTTCAATTTTCGATTAGTAAACGTAAATAGGGTCATTCTCTAAGACGGTACTTGAACCGTTTCTTCTCGTTCACTGTTTTCTAAGGAGGTGGTGAACAGATTATTATTTTAATTTGTTTGTGA
The DNA here is from genome assembly GCA_037127315.1 of Ascarosepion bandense. Lineage (NCBI taxonomy): Eukaryota > Metazoa > Mollusca > Cephalopoda > Sepiida > Sepiidae > Ascarosepion > Ascarosepion bandense. The sequence goes on along the minus strand of JBBBDQ010002313.1, from coordinate 349,742 downwards.
AATCTGTAACATGATAGCTATGGTCTTAATTATAGGGATGAATGGATGTGAGGCTCAGAATGAGAAATCGGAGAGCCGAGTTCGAATTCCATTTCAGTTGGTTGCATTCAGTTACGCACAAATACCTTTGGAAAAAGTTTTAATCCGTTCTTTCCCTTCAGATATGGGTTAAATAACAGGACAGATTAGGTTCTATAGCTTTGATTGGCAACCAGTCTACCACACATAGTAATGGCAACTTACTGCTCAGTCAGTCTTTCGAGACATGATCGCCAAGCGTGGATTACGTGTGGCACTTAACAGACTGACTAAATAAAAAAAATCGCAGTTAAGATGACGCTGACTTCGAAAACAGAGAAGGCTTTATGAAAGCTATTTTAAAAGCGTTGTGATGCAGTGAATATCGGCCCAGAACGAGAAATCCGGGAGCCGAGTTCGAATTCCACTTAAATTCGCTGCATTCACTTACGCGCAAATAACCTGGTATGAATCCGTCTCTTCCCTCCAGTTATTGGGTTCTAATTTTGTTGTTGTAATTTTGGTAGATATAGCTGTTAAAATGAGATATGTTGCGTCATTATGCGTAATTTAGACGACAGTTTATCAATCGCACCTTACACACACACAACCTTGGCTGGCAACTAGTCTACCGCAAAAAACAATGGCAACCTACTGCGGGATAATCTTCTGCCCAGTCAGTCATGTCTCTTTCGAGACATGATCGCCCAAGCGTGTATCACGTATGGCACTTAACAGACTGACTTTAAAAGCAACACGAAATGGTAAACCTTACCAACGATTCAAAGAAATGCACACAAACATTTTCTAAAATCAACAATAATATATTGGAAATAATGTCGGCAGCGAAGATTTATTCAGTTTAGTTGAAGTTAACAGATAACGGACAGGTTACTTTTATAATGGTTTTTAAAAATTATTTTTTCTTTATGATTGATTAATTTCCGTCGAACGCTAGGGACCTGAACAAGAACCATGATGAACTGAGTACGGTTCCCTTTCCATTTTAAAACCAAGCTAAGGAAATTAATCCATCAAGAAGTAAAAGTGTTATAAAATAAAATAGAGATAACTTTTCTATTATTTTCAAGAAAATTTGCTTGCATGTCTGTCTGTCTGTCTGTCTATCTATCTATTGGAGTCTGTTCATATCTATCTATCTATCTATCTATCTATCTATCTATCTATCTATCTATCTATTCTATTGAAGTCTGTTCATATCTATCTATCTATCTATCTATCTATCTATCTATCTATCTATCTCAGCCTGTCCATTATCTATCTATCTATCTATCTATCTATCTATCTATCTATCTATCTATCTATCTATCTATTGAAGTCTGTTCATATCTATCTATCTATCTATCTATCTATCTATCTATCTATCTATCTCAGCCTGTCCATTATCTATCTATCTATCTATCTATCTATCTATCTATCTATCTATCTATCTATCTATTCTGTTGAAGTCTGTTCATATCTATCTATCTATCTATCTATCTATCTATCTATCTATCTATCTATCTATCTATCTCAGCCTGTCCATTATCTATCTATCTATCTATCTATCTATCTATCTATCTATGTGTGTGTGTGTGTGTGTGTGTGTGTAAGGTGCGATTGGTAAACTGTCGTTTAAATTACGCAAAATGACGCAACACATTTTATTTTGACAGCTATATCTACCAAAGTTACAACAAAAACATCTTAAATACTAAATAATAAATTTATTCAATAAAATCATCATTGGCTTCAACCACGGCGCCTAGACGATTTCGGAATCACCTGCCACTCTTCTGGACGGCTTCGTTGTTTAAGTTGGGGAATGCTGCTATAATTGCTTGCATTTACTTCATTTCTACAGTTACAAAAGTGTTGTTAGTCTCTCGCTGAACTGCGCCCCACATGTAATAATTGATGTGCTTGAAGTCTGGAGAGTTAGTTGATTTAAGTGGGGATGTAATCACAGAAATTCTCTGTCAAGACTGGGTCGTCCTGATTCTGGGACATGTTCCAAAGTCCTGTTGCCAGACATAGGGTCTTCCAACATCCATCCTCTTGACCCAAGGCGACACTAGTTTCCTCAAGGCACTTGATGTAGGCATCTGTGTTGTGCCTAAGGCCCTCAATAAAAAATTCGCGAGTTCTCTTCTTATGATTGATAAAAATCTTACCTTACCCTCTCACTTTTCTTGCTGACGAGTTATCAGCAAATTAAGATTGTTTGTCCATTTAAAATACGATATTTCGTAGAAAATAAATTCAATTGAAACACTATATTTATTAGAATATACAGGGTATCCATAAAGTCCCAGTACTATCACAAGTACTTATTTCTCAGAATCCGTATGACACAGAGTATTGCAAGTTTTGTAAAATGTTGTAGACATCTTCAAGTCTTTACATTTAAGTTTTTACATTTTGTTTTATTTATATTAATTGTTAACGAAACTTTTAAGATTTTATTTCATTCTTTTTTTTTCTTATGGAGGGAGATGGAATATCGCCTTGAGGGCATTGTGAGGGCAACTAGAGGCGGAATGTAATCAATGAAAGCTGTGAGTGTAAACTTGAGAAGATGCACAATATTTTAGGAAGAAATTACAGTACCCTATGCCATATGGCTTCTAAGCCATAATTACTTGTAATGGTACTGGGACTTTATAGACACCCTATATATATATATATATATATATATATATATATATAAAAGAGCATGCGGTGCAGATATAGAAGAATCCGAAGGAGTATATAAATACATATATAGCAAATACAAGAAAAATGAAGGCAGACACATTATTTCATGGTAAATCAGAAGTATGGGCCTATTTCAGGCAAAACATCATCAGCTTCCGTCTCTATTGTACAGAAAATTTAATCTTTTGTACAATAAGCTGATGATGGCTTGCCTGAAATAGGCCTACTCTTCCTATTTACCATGAAATAACGTGTCTGCCTTAATTTTCCTTATATATATATATATATATATATATATATATATATATATATATATATATAGAGAGAGAGAGAGAGAGAGAGAGAGTCTTTGAGATTTGAAAAAGGCATCACTCGACCGGCGGTCGAGAGCGAGGGAAAATTTAATCGCACCAAAATCATTTTACTCGACCGACTCAATTTTCTTAATAGTCGCCTTGCGTAAACATAGCGTGAATCCGTGACAGAAAACAAAAAATGAAATTTTAAGTAAAATTTCGAATGTGTTAGAAAGGATTAAAAAAAATTAAAAAAATAATAACAGAAAAATTTGATCTTCCCTCTTAATCATAGCATTTTTTGATGATAAAACTTTGTATTAAGTTTGATCCCTTTCCACATCTTGATATGCCGTTATTCTATTTTTATTTTTTTTTATTTTTTTATTTTTTTTTGACAATTGAGTGGAGGTAGCTAAATTAGAAGTTTCATTCTTCTGTTTGACTACAACCTTCATCTCATAGACGATAAAAAATAACAAATCTGATGTTCTCAACGATTTTGTATAAAAAAAATTACGTACTTGTATAATTTGTTTTTCGGTGCGTGGTTGAAAGAAGTATGCATATTTTTTTTTCTTTCATTCAAATGTTCGTTTTTACTTTTCGTAAGCTGTTGAGGAAATATATATATTGAGTTAAAGATAATATTTTTCCAAATAAGTTTCTAAAAATCTGTGAGCGTCTTTAATCTGGGCGACGTAGACATTTTGGCTCCACTCTGGAAGCGTTAATTAAACGAACGTTTACACTGACCGGGACGATAAAAGTGAAATCAAAGAGTTCAATAATGTTATTGTTGGTCATTCTAAGAAACAACTTCAATGACATACTTTTGGGTTTTAAAAGTTGGGTTGGCTTTTTCTATATTTGAAGGGACACGTTTCATTGCTAGATTTTTAATCGACCGCAATAAACTTTAATCGCCCAATTAAGTTTTTAGTCGTCTGAGTCGATCGGGTGAGTGAAATCTCAAAGGCTATATATAGCCTGTGAGATATATATATATATATATATATATATATATATATATATATATATATGAATATTTACATGGATTGTTAATGAAACTTTTAAGCTTTTATTACATTTCCTTTTTTTCAGCTATCTGTTAATCATCGCAGACAATCGCTCCTACCCCCCCCCATTAGCATGGATCAGTCTTGCCTCGCTGAAAGCAATCCACTGCGCCTCCTCGGTCTAACTCTCTCAGCAGACCTCAAGTGGAATCACCATATCGAATCCATAGCTAAATCCGCTAAGACGGTCGTTTCACTGTGTCGGGCCAGGAAGTTTTTCCTGTCGTGTGTGTATTGAATACTGCTGCCACATCTGGTCGGATGCTCCTGTTATTCACCTGGGGGTTCTTGACAAAATCCAACGAAGAATGTGATCGATACCGACTTGGCAGCCCGGCGTGACATGGCTTTCCTGTGCCTCTTCTACAAATACTTTCACGGCTTCTGCTCCAATGAACTTAGCTCTCTGGTGCCCCCTGTGTATGAATTTACTCGAGCTACTAGACTAGCAACCCTTTTACATTGAAACCAATAAAATGTAACCGCAACTTTTATTCCATCAGCTTCTTTTCTCGCACTTCCCGCCTGTGGAATTCCCTTCCGTACACTTGCTTCCCCGACAGCTACAATCTCGAATAATCCAAATGTAAGGTCAATAGTCATCTCCTATTTCACTAACTCGCATCCTCTCTCTCTCTCATGCTCTTTTCTCCGCCCACTCCACTCTCATCACACCTGTATTCTCACCCTTCTCTTACCCTCTTCCTGACACCCCCTATAATCTGTCCCTCTTTCTCATCACTTTCATTCTATGTAACCCTCTGCGCACCAGTAGCAGTAAAACTACCTTTCTTGGGGTGAAATTATTTAAAAAAAGAAAAAGTATGACTTGAAGGACATTGTGAGGGCCACAAGAACTGAGAGCAACTAACATATGTAAAATATCGTTTTGACATTGTGAGGAGAGCAAATAAAGGCGCACGTGCGAAATGTCAATGAAAGCTGTGCATGTAAACTTGAGGAGATGTAAAACATTTTACAAAAAATGCAATACTCTCTTTCATATGGCTTCTGGGCAATAAATGCTTTTAATGGTACTGGTACTTTATGGACACTCTGTATATTTAGTTAAAATAATATATCAGAATATAGCAGTCAGTTAAGTGCCATACGTGATACATACTTGGGCTAATCATGTCTCAAAAGAGACATGGCTAACTGGGCAGAAGATTTTCTCAGAGCAGGTTTCTGCGATAGACTGGTTGCCAACCAAGGCTACAGAACCCAATCTGTCCTGCAATTTAACCCTTAGTTCGAGAAAGAAATGACAGATTGATACCTTAACAAAGGGTATTTGAGCGTAAGTGGAATTCAAACTCGCCTCTTCAATTTCTCGTTCCAAGCGTATATCCATAGCACCAATTAGAATATAGATTCAGTTGAAATACTATATTTATTAGGAAATAAATTCAATTGAAATATGAGGGTTATAAGAATTATTTCGAAGGTTCTCAGATTTCGGTTTATACTATTTTTCTGTTAGCCAGAGTTTATTGACAGACAAAAATGAAAATTAAATTAACCCTTCGAAATATAAATATTTATTTCAATTTAATTTAAATTTTCTATGTATGTAAGAATTTATATTGTAATTCAGTAAAAGAACTTAATATAATTCTAAAAATAAGGTTAAAAAAATGAATGGGAATTATATTTATTACCGAATAATTTCTAAAATTAAAATAGAAAAAAAAAAGAGATTTATTCTGTCCCTAATTTTAAAATTTAAGGGATGTCCAAACTTAGCCGATGGTACAACTATTAGTTTAATGTCTTTTTTAAAATTGTCGAATTTTCTTTAATGTCTTATTTAAAACTATCAAATTTTGTATAATGTCTTATTTAAAACTGTCAAATTTTTTGTTTAATGTTTTATTTAAAACTGTCAAATTTTGTTTAATGTCTTTTTTAAAACTGTCAAATTTTGTTTATTATCTTATTTAAAACTGTCAAATTTTGTTTAATATCATTTAAAATTATCAAACTTTTCGTTTAATGTCTTATTTAAAACTGTCAAATTTTGTTTCATGTCTTATTTAAAACTGTCAAATTTTGTGTCATGTCTTATTTAAAACTGTCAAATTTTGTTTCATGTCTTATTTAAAACTGTCAAATTTTGTGTCATGTCTTATTTAAAACTGTCAAATTTTGTTTAATATCTCATTTAAAACTGTCAAATTTTGTTTAATGTCATTTAAAATTATCAAATTTTTTGTTTAATGTCTTATTTAAAACTGTCAAATTTTGTTTATGGTCTTATTTAAAACTGTCAAATTTTGTGTGTGTGTGTGTGTGTATACACTAAATGCTTTAAACACATATGAGTCACACACATGCCTATGCACATGACATATGTGTATGGAAGGTTAAAAGTAAACAATATTTGGCACAGAGAGAGAGAGAGAGAGAGAGAGAGAGAGAGAGAGAATCATCTTAGGTTATGTTTTTATCGCGGCCTTGTGGTGGGGTGGATTCATTTCACTGTGCAACCCAGTGAGAATCAAACTCGCTAATCAAACGCAGTTGATCTACGATGCCAACTAGTTCACCATTACATCACTACGAGGTGCGTACGGGATTTTAAATGTATTCAATTAAGCTCGAAGCTGTCAATTTATAGCATCGTCCTAAGTTCACCACCTGAGCCGAGTTTAAGAAGCTAACCGGATTCCGATCACGTCAAAGAAAGAAGTTAGATTCTTCAATGCATAATTAGACTGATGATAAATGGCACAACGAGCACCCATTGTATTCACTAGAAGGCAGGATTTTTTCTTTTTTTTTTTTTTTTGGCCTTTCCTTCTCTCTTCATTTAAATAGTGAAAAATTAAGAAAAGGACAGCGGATTGACAAGAAACTAAACGAGCTTGAATGTTAGGAAACGTGCAAAAAGCAAAAAAACAAAAAATAAAAAAAATAAACAACACTAATCGAGATTGAATGAATTAGAAATTGGATAATGAATTGCGAATGACCACAGTAGGTGCAAAGTTCAACTAAAATACAGATAAAAAGAGCTGTGGATTTTAGGAAACTTTTTTTTTAATCATATCACCCCGAGCAAGGCAGTAACGCAACTGAAGCGCAGGGGGCTACGTAAAAAGTGAAAGGATTGGAAAAGAGAAAGCCGAAAACCACATCCTAAACAGGGAACAAGGGATGAGCCTCTTCACCTGTTCAATAGACGTGGGTGGAGTGTGAACCGGGCGATAGATTATTCTATCTACTCTAATTTAAAAAATATAAATAAATAAAGGAGTGAAAAGATTGGAAAAGAGAAAGCCGAAAACCACATCCTAAACAGGGAACAAGGGATGAGCCTCTTCACCTGTTCAATAGACTTGGGTGGAGTGTGAACCGGGCGATAGTTTAGTCTATCTACTCCAATTGAAAAAAATAAATAAATAAAGGAGTGAAAAGATTGGAAAAGAGAAAGCCGAAAACCACATCCTAAACAGGGAACAAGGGATGAGCCTCTTCACCTGTTCAATAGACGTGGGTGGAGTGTAAAACGGACGATAGACTAGTCTATCTACTCCAATTGAAAAAAAAAATAAATAAAGGAGTGAAAAGATTGGAAAAGAAAAAGCCGGAAACCACATTGTTTTCAGATTTTTCGCTGTAAATACCAGACACCTAGTGCGTATCTCTAGTTATATATCCTTTGCTATTCTTACATATTACGTTACGAGTAGGTCTGTGCCCTCAAAAATCACGGCAAAATATTTATATGGAAATCGTCTAAAATAACAGCCACATACATATTGATGTATCTACTATTAAGTATCTTACTGATGTAATGAATATATAATGAATATACATACACCTTGGTTCCCACTCACTGGAATGTGACTGGCTAGTGTCAGACATAAATGTAGACTAAGGCGAAGAGATCCAGAGATTTGCCACTAGAGGTCTATTAGTCTACCACTGGAGGTCTATTAGTCTGCCACAGGAGGTCTAATATCTTCGGCTCGAGATCTACGACTATTGACTACGTTTACTTCTCAAGATACTGCATTCGACGAGTACCGTCATTACGCCTACATACTAGATTGTTCTACCCGGTTATATTTGCCTAAACCCCTTAACTATCTCGAGTGATTATGTATATCCCTTTCCGGGACATATCACTTATATTCAGACATAAGAAAAAATGATAAACCCCCATCACTGACATGATAGAAAGGATATATATATATATATATATATATATATATATATATATATATATATATATATATATGTAGAGACATCAATATGTATGTGGATGACTAATATATATATATATATATATATATAATTGTTGTTCATAAGCAAATTAGATCAGTTCTCAGTTGGATTAAAAGTGCTCAATACATTTATATTTTAGAGCTTTTAAATATTTTTTTATTTGGAAATGAGTTATTCCCGTAACGTATGTTTCAACTTTCGGTATATTCAAGAGATTTATAATAACTGATTTTCCAAAGTTTTTCAAGCGTACAACATGGTATATATATATATATATATATATATATATGCGCAACAGTGGGGGTTTGTTAAGAAACTAACTGATTTCAGTCTATATTGATTTTCTTTTTTACGGTTTATCAACTTTTTTAGATATTGTAAGAGTTTTGGGACATAATGACACAAGTTTTACTAATTACCCCACATCTGAGCGGAGAAGAATTGAATTCATACATTCCCCAAGAATGTCTCTGAGTAAAAAAAATATCGAACCCGATTAGAACTGGAACTAGGTTCTTCGATTTCCAATTCTGAGCAGTTATCCATAACACCAGCTGCACAACCAACCAGTATATTCCCAAGCGGTTACCCATCTCGATAGTGACCAGGCTAGATGTTACTTTACTTCGTTCACTGTACGAAAACAGGTGTCTCAATGTGATACGTCCGTACGCATTCCATTTTAAAAGGGCTGCAGTTCAGACAGATACTACACTCTGATTGTAGGCATACATACCTAACAATCGTACATACAAACAACAACAGCATCATCGGCAGCAACAACGACAACAACAACAACAAAAAATTCCAATAATAATAATAATAATAATAATAATAATGTCGAATATTATGTTAGCTGTTTTACTCATTAAGGCGTGCAAGACTGGCGCTACATAATATTTATGTTCTTAATATGATCCACTTCGCCTCCTAGTAATTATACCCACACATATATGTATAAACACAAAAGCTGAGTATCATTTACCATGTATTCAACTGTGAAAGCAGAATAACATATATTTTTGTTATTTCAAAGCTCCCAAGAAAATGGAATTTTGACATTAATTGACACATATTGGGTTAAACAAATTATAAAAATATATTCGCCTTGTCCTGAAATAAGCTAGATATATTAGATTGGCAGGCCGTCCCCAGATGTAATTTTGTCACAATTTTCCTATTTCTCACTTACCGCATCAGATCTGTTTTGGACAAAATGAAGAAAGGTGAATAAAAGGAACAACTGGATGTTTTACAAACGCAATGGAACAATCTGATAAAGTTTCAAGACGTCGCGCTTTATTAAACTTCGTCAGCGAAAGAAATTACTTTTTAATGTTTTTTTTTTTTTTTTTTTCTCAAAATGGACTTTCCTTGAAACAGAGAAAAGAGGGATGGAGTGATGCCCATCCTTTTATACGTCAGTGAATGTTGGAAAATCTCCTGACGGAGGATTAAAAAAAGTAGCTGAAATGTCGTTCTACAGTGGGATAATGAGAATGCCATGGACTGGGCGAGTCCGAAAGTAAACGGTAACAATTTTTTTTTACTCAGTATCAGGAAAAGAAGGATAAAATTACTTGAATAGATTGTGAGAAAGACAGACTTTGAAAATAAACCCTAACGAGGCATATGGAGGGCAAGAGAAATAGGGGAAGGCATGGATCTACTTACCTGACGAGCTCGTGTGGTGGCTACCGATATCGGGTGAGGATATCCACTGGGCCATAGTGGATATAATAGTTAGTTACTTCCAGTAACTTGACCCGAAAAATTGTGGGTTCAATACCTGGCTACAGCTGTGGTGAACAAGTAAATTACAGTTGAGTTAAAGGGTAACTACACGGTATCAGGAAGTGGCATCGCACATGAAATGAGAATGATATATTCCAGTGATCAAAATAAAGGGTTCGGTTCGAAATTTCTCGTACCTGAAGAAGCCCTGAGCTTATATGGTCGAAACGTCGTAAACATGGCAATAAAGATGAGGACAACAGTCTGATAAATAATGTAAAAATCTATCTTCGTTTTTTTCATACTTTTAAAACTATTTTCTTTCTTTCTTTCATTCTTTCTTTCTTTCTTCGATATTGACCATTTTAACTATATATATATCTAAACTTATTTATAAATGGAACTTTGTGTGTGTGAGTGTGTCTGTGTGTGTGTATGTCCGTTACCTATAGACTCCAAAACGGCTGAACCAATTTTCTTGAACATTTACACAGTTGTACTATAAACATCTGCGAGTGTTCTTAGCTAGATCCTGTGTCGAGGTACCCCCGATAAATATCGAAAATCGATAATTGAAAAAATCGGGTTATAGAAGGAGTGGTCCGATTTTAATCAAATTTTATACACTCATAGACAAAGACATAAGAAACGATATTCAGAAGTTTCAAGGTTGCAGTTCTTACAATAGTGCAGAAAATCGATAATATATATATATATATATATATATATATATATATATAAAAGGCAAGATGTTTGTGTGTGTATCTGTTTATCTGCCTGTATGTCTGTATTTTTTTTCGGCCTTTTTATTTTAGTTTTTGGTTCGGGTTTGGCTCTAAGTAGGTATAATTGTAGTTCTTAGTCTCAGCCATGATACCACATACTCAGAGGACTTATTTAGCTTTCGAAATTCAGTTTACGACGAAAAAAACTTTTTTGATATCGATACCAGGAAATCAAAATTTGACCTTCATCCATTCATTTTTTTTTAGTCTACGGTTTCGTTTTAACTGGAAACAACTATTGCTTTTTAGTCTTTCGTGCCAACGTCCAAAGAGTCTGAGTTCCAGGACCATGGATTAATTTTAAAGCCTTCATTACACCCGAGCAACGCCGGGCTATACTGCTAGTATATATATATATATATATATATATATATATATATATATATATATAAACTTTTAACTATTTTGCAAAACAAGAAGGAACATTATTTGATTTTATATATTGTTATTTCTTAAACTTATATTCGTGACTCTTTAGAACTGTAAGGAAATTTTCTCATATTTCATTCTTGAATTTATGTTGCATAAATATATTGAATTTTCACAATATTATTTTGATATTGCTTATCTAATTCCTGATAAATTTTCCGGAAATGTCAACTGATTCTCATTTTCAAAGAATTTTGTTCGTCCAATTATAAAGTATCTTTAAAAGTTACTCACTTTTACAGTCAAAGAATTTATCTCGATATTTGAAACGATCAAAAGAAACTGATGACAATTGCGAGCAGCCATTGTTTCATCAACGTACATGACGCTTAAGAGCCTTTCATTTTATTCGTTCTTGACTGTCAGTTAACTTTGGGTGACTTGAACAATTTCCATCTGTTAATTCGCTTTAACTTCCAATCCCACAAATTTCGTAAAAAACAAAGAAAATACATGTCTGAAAGGAAATGGCAACAGAAAGAACACTTCTACTCAGATGCAATTCTTTGGACACATAATGAGGAATGGGGGCTTTGAAATCTTAACCCTGAGGAGGCATATTGAGGAAAGGGAAGATAAGGAGAGGCCGATCCACTTACGAGCTTGTGTGATGGATGGCGGAGCGAGACAGTGGAGAGCCGTAGCAAAAGAGAAAAACTGCTAAGAACCACACGAGATAGAAAGTTGGGGAGTGTTTTGATCGCCAGTACCCTGAAGGGGTTTGACATGTAGAGAAAAAGACGGCTGGAAGAGTACAACGTTAAATCTTATTTCGAGAACAGTGATCGCCTATTAACCTGAAGTACACGGTAAATAAAAGAATATGTAAAAAAAAAAAACTAAGCTTTAAAACGTCTCGTGGTGTAATGGTTAGAAAGCTTGTCTCCCTAGAACGTGTTAGTAGTGATTTCGATCCTCACTGAGTAACCTATACTTTCGGCCTTGTGTCACATCTAAGCGGTGGTTAAAAAGTTTACTATAATTACGAAGATTAATCATCGATATTGAGCACTTTAATCTATAAATATAGTAAGCTTTATAACGTATATATATATATATATATATATTGGATATCAATATACACATACTCTACGGCCATAATCATTAGGCCATCCCATTTAGGCATTTTTAAAATAAATGATGTATTTCATAATATTTTTAGTATTTATGGCCAAGTGAATAATTCTAAATGAAAATAGAATGGTTCTTTTGTTATTATTACTTTGCGAAATTTTACAAGGCAAATAGCGACAATTTAACCATCGCACACTGTAGATTTTATATATACACACTACCGGCCATAATTATTAGGCAACTCCAGTTTAATAACAATGATGTATTTCATACTATTTTTAATATTTATTGCCAAGAGAATAATTCTAAATGAAAATTGAATGGTTCTTTTGTTATTATTACTTTGCAAAATGTTACAAGGCAAGGAAGCAAAGATGAACTCGTCCGAATCACCCTAAATTTTCTTCATTCTTTCATTAATAAAACTGAAATATAGGTAATTATTTATAAATTCATTTCATGCACATGTTATTGTGCAGCATTAACAAAAGAACCATTCTGTTTTCATTTACAATTACTCACTTGGCAATAAATACTAAAAAATAGTATGAGATACATCATTTTTTAAATACTAGGGTGGCCTAATAATTATGGCCGGTAGTGTATATATACACGCAAGTACACGCACATATATAAATATTTTTCCGGTGTTAATAAAAAAGTACTCAACGTAATATAATAGAGCTATATAATATATATTAATAAATATACATATTATTCTATGTCTGAAGCAGGACTCAAAGTTTAATGCACTACGCAATCATCATGTATTTATTAGGAACTATCCTTTCCGGGATTTGAAATTTGGATTCAAAGCGTGAACCAAAAATTCAAATATCGGAACGGTCAATTTATAATAAACACCTGATGATTGCATAGTGCATGAAACTCCGAGTCGCGCTACAGAGATAAGACAATATGTATATTTATTAATATATATATATATATATATATATATATATATATATATATAATCATCCACATACAAGCCTGTTTCGCAGTTCATCAGGGTGGCTAGATGTCCGATAACTTCCAGCCGGGATCGAAACTCGATTGATCTGTCTTTAGTCAGAGAGCCAACCCCTAAGCTATCTGCGCGGGGAGGAAAAGATTTTACCGTGTTATATATACGTGGTGTATACATACGCCAGCAGCCGAGAACTCATTCATGTAATTGAAGATTAATGCATAAATCGTAGAAGCAGTATATATATATATATATATATATATATATATATATGTTATTACAAGAAAGTGGAAGAACCACTTCTTCTTCTTCTTCTTCTTCTTCTTCTTCTTCTTTGTGCCTTGTCTTTTCAGGACATAGGCGATCGTGACCTTCCACGTCTCCCTATTCCTGGTGGCTCTTGCAACGCTTTCTCCTGTTACACCACCCAAACCCCGCTCTGCCATCCACTAGCTTAAGCCTATAAATCTAGAATATAAAATGTACAGAAAATAACATGGCCACAAAATGAGGGATCAGTTTATATATTGATTATAATATAGATTTGATCCCCCATTTTATATATCCACATTATAATTTCATATAAACAGTTGACATATATCTTCTTCTATGTGCCCTATCCTTTCAGGACGTAGGCGATCATGGTTTTCAACGTCTCCCTATCCTTGGTGGCGCTTAGCACGCCTTCTCCTATTACACCATGCAACTCTCGTTCCGTCATCCACCTGATTAGGGCCTTCAAATATTTTATCCACTGCTTTCCTCTGTCTCTTTTTTCCCTCTATCTTGCTTGTTAGTATCAGGTTCTCCAAGTCCTCCTTCCTCATTGCATGTTCCAGGGACTTCAGTTGTCTCTTTCTGATGCTCAGTATTAATTTCCTTTTCGTTTCCATCCTTTTCAAAAACTCATCATTGCTCTCATGCTTGATACATGATATCCGCAGCATCCTTTGTAGAACAACATTTACACGTAGATTAAAACCCCTCTGTTTAAGCATTTACTTTTACAAAGAATGCTCTATTCAGAGTAGAGCTTAATATTGTAATTTTGTTATTACAATGGTTTATAATAGCATAATATCACTACAAAAAAGGTTCATGCTTCATAGTGTTCTTCTTCAGGTGATATGTTAACATAAATATTGAAATGATATATTTTTAAAATATAAGATGACTTCATGGTTATTTAGAAAATTAGGGAATCGTAGTTGGAGAAAATGCCTTACAATTTATATATATATATATATATATATATATATATATATATATATATATATAGTGTGTGTGTGTGTTAACGTCCCTGTAACCTCTCTGAAGATGGTTCATGTGATCCGAAAGCTTAGAACCAGCATAATAAAAAAAATCTAAGTGTTGGACAAATTTTATTTTTATAAGCCAAAATACGATGTTTAGAACGGCTCATGATTAAACATAATAAACATTCATTGTCTGTTATATAAAACAATATATGTTTAGAATATATATATACTAGCAGTATAGCGCGGCGTTGCTCGGGTGTAATGAAAGCGTTAAAACTAATCCATGGTCCTGGAGCTCAGACTCTTTGGACGTTGGCACGAAATACTACAAAGCAATAGTTGTTTCCAGTTAAAGGGAAACAGTAGACTGAAAAGAAAAATGAATGGATGTGAGTCAAATTTTCATTTCCTGGTATCGTTATCCAATAAGTTTTTTTCGTTGTAAAATGAATTTTGAAGACTAAATAAGTCCTCTGAGTAAATGGTATCATGGCTGAGACTAAGAACTACAATTATACCTACTTAGAGCCAAACCCGAACCAAAAACTAAAATAAAAGGGCTGAAAAAATACAAACATACAGGCAGATAAACAGATACACACACAAACATCTTGCCTTATATATATATATATATATATATATATATATATATATATATATATATATATGTCTGTATTATCGATTTTCTGCACTATTGTAAGAACTGCAACATTGAAACTTCTGAATATCGTTTCTTATGTCTTTGTCTATGAGTGTATCAAATTTGATTAAAATCGAACCACTCCTTCTATAACCCGATTTTTTCGATTATCTATTTTTGATATTTATCGAGAGTACCTCGACACAAAACCTAGCTAAGAACACTCGTAGACGCTTATACTACAACTCTGTAAATTTTCAAGAAAATCGGTTCAGCCGTTTCGGAGTCTATAGGTAACGGACGCATACACACTCAGACACGCATACACACACAAACTTCCATTTATAAATAAGTTTAGATTATATATATATATATATATATATATATATATGTGTGTGTGTGTGTGTGTGTGTGTGTGTGTGTGTGTGTGTGTGTGTAACCTCTCTGAAGATGGTTCATCTGAGCCGAAAGCTTAGAACCAGCATAATAAAAAATATCCAAATGTTGGACAAATTTTCTCTTCAGTTTCACCTGAAATTAAAGCCAAAATACGATGTTTAGAACGGCTCATGATTAAACATGATAGACATTCATTGTCTGTTATATTAAACAATATATGTTTAGAATATATATATGTGTGTGTGTGTGTGTGTGTGTGTGTGTGTGTGTGTGTGTGTGTGTGTGTGTGTGTGTAGAGAGAGAGAGAAAAATATATCTATTTTGTTCTTCTTTATAATATCAGCTTTTAATGCAATAATAAAATTTTCTACTAGCAGAAAAATATTTAAATGAGAACTTCAATTCTTTACATATTTTTTTTTAAGAAATTGTTCCTTGTTTGAAATAATAATGATGATTTTATTTTTATGTTTCAGGTGAGTAAACACATTGAAATTTATTACAGGTGAGTGAAAAACTTCTATACTTGTTACGTTGTTAATGGCATTCCACATCAACCCACGCATTGTCATTCGATCATACTTGCAAGTACAAATAAAATTGAGAATAAGAACAGGAGACAGACAGACAGATGGAGTTCTTCTTCTATGTACCTGGTACTTTCAGGACGTTGGCGATCATGGCTTTCTACATCTCTCTATTCCTAGTGGCTGTTTGCACGCTTTCTCTGTTACACCACGCAACCCTCGTTCCGTCATCCATCTGCTCAGGACCTTCATATATGTTATCCGCTGCTTTTCCCTGTCTCCTTTTCCCTCTATATGGCCTGTTAGTATCAGGTTCTCCAAATCCTCCTTCCTCATTGCCTGTCCCAGGAACTTCACTTGTCTTTTCCTGGGGCTCCCTATTAATTTTCTTTTCGTTTCCATCATTTCCAAAACCTCATCATTGCTCACATGCCCGATCCAGGATATCCGCAGCATCCTTCTGTAGAGCCACATTTCAGTTTCTTCAAGTTTTCCCTTCATTTTTGATGATATTGTCAAGCATTCACTGCTATATTGAAGAACCGACATCACATAGCAATCCAGTACTCAACTCTTTGTTTCTAGCGAAATTGTCCTGTTATTTAAGACAGATGAACAGACAGTTTAAAACAGAATAAAAGAAAGTAATTAAACAAGTACCACGTGTAGTTATTTAGCGTAAGCAATGAGTAGACCCAAATTATCAAAGTAAAAATATGTAAAATAATTACAACTCCAATAAATAGAAACTGGATTAATTCTAGCTTATGCAATGTTAATTAATGCAATTAAGTCATGTAACTAATTTATATTATTATAATTGACTTATATAATATACAATAAGAACCAGAGAAAAACAGTTGAATAAGGAAATTATAAAATGTATAGACATTTGAATAAGGAAATTATGAAATGCATAGATAGTTTAATAAGGAAATTATAAAATGTATAGACATTTGAATAAGGAAATTATGAAATGTATAGATAGTTTAATAAAGAAATTGTGAAATGTATAGATAGTTTAATAAGGAAATTATGAAATGTATAGACATTTGAATAAGGAAATTATGAAATGTATAGATAGTTTAATAAGGAAATTGTGAAATGTATAGACAGTTGAATAAGGAAATTATGAAATGTATAGATAGTTTAATAAGGAAATTATAAAATGTATAGCCAGTTGAATAAGGAAATTATGAAATGCATAGATAGTTTAATAAGGAAATTATAAAATGTATAGACAGTTGAATAAGGAAATTATGAAATGTATAGATAGTTTAATAAGGAAATTATAAAATGTATAGACATTTGAATAAGGAAATTATGAAATGCATAGATAGTTTAATAAGGAAATTATAAAATGTATAGATAGTTTAATAAGGAAATTATAAAATGTATAGACATTTGAATAAGGAAATTATGAAATGTATAGATAGTTTAATAAGAAAATTGTAAAATGTATAGATAGTTTAATAAGGAAATTATAAAATGTATAAACAGTTGAATAAGGAAATTATGAAATGTATAGATAGTTTAATAAGGAAATTATAAAATGTATAGACATTTGAATAAGGACATTATGAAATGCATAGATAGTTTAATAAGGAAATTATAAAATGTATAGACATTTGAATAAGGAAATTATGAAATGCATAGATAGTTTAATGAGGAAATTTTAAAAAGTATAGACAGTTGAATAAGGAAATTATGAAATGCATAGATAGTTTAATAAGGAAATTATAAAATGTATAGACAGTTGAATAAGGAAATTATGAACTGTATAGATAGTTTAATAAGGAAATTATAAAATGTATAGACATTTGAATAATGAAATTATGAAATGTATAGATAGTTTAATAAGGAAATTCTGAAATGTATAGATAGCTTAATAAGGAAATTATAAAATGTATAGACATTTGAATAAGGAAATTATGAAATGTATAGATAGTTTAATAAGGAAATTGTAAAATGTATAGATAGTTTAATAAGGAAATTATAAAATGTATAAACAGTTGAATAAGGAAATTATGAAATGTATAGATAGTTTAATAAGGAAATTATAAAATGTATAGACATTTGAATAAGGAAATTATGAGATGCATAGATAGTTTAATAAGGAAATTATAAAATGTATAGACATTTGAATAAGGAAATTATGAAATGCATAGATAGTTTAATGAGGAAATTATAAAATGTATAGACAGTTGAATAAGGAAATTATGAAATATTTAGATAGTTTAATAAGGAAATTATAAAATGTATAGACAGTTGAATAAGGAAATTATGAAATGTATAGATAGTTTATTAAGGAAATTATATAATGTATAGACAGTTGAATAAGGAAATTATGAAATGTATAGATAGTTTAATGAGGAAATTATAAAATGTATAGTCAGTTGAATAAGGAAATTAGAAAATGTATAAACATTTGAATAAGGAAATTATGAAATGTATAGATAGTTTAATAAGGAAATTATAAAATGCATAGACAGTTGAATAAGGAAATTATAAAATGTATAGGTAGTTTAATAAGGAAATTATAAAATGTACAGACAGTTGAATAAAGAAATTATGAAATGTATAGATAGTTTAATAAGGAAATTATATAATGTATCGACAGTCGAATAAGGAAATTATAAAATGTATAAATAGTTTAATAAGGAAATTATATAATGTATAGACAGTTGAATAAGGAAATTATAAAATGTATAGATAGTTTAATTAGGAAATTATAAAATGTAACACAACACACACAGGGCACATTGAAGACAGTAGAAATTGACGCACACCTAGGCAATGAGTTGTTGGCAGAACTGGGATTAGGAAATATAGCAAAAAAAAAAAAAAATTACTAGGAGCTACAATAGATAGGAAGTTGTGGAGAGCTAAAATCTCCCAGTCCTTGAAGATAGAAAAAGAATATATTATAAAAAAGAAAAAGATTATTAAATAATAATAACAACAACAACAACAATAATAATAACAGCTAGCTTCGATATGTGAAGATTTCATAGTTTTCCTGTTTGAAATTTCTGGTGAATCTCAATTCAATGAATGATCAAATAAGCTTGGGACGAGTTCGGCGACAATAAAATATAAATAGAAATTCCTCTATCGCATAGTTAAGTATTTGAGCTTAACAACTTTGACAAAATATTGCAATAACAAACATAAGTATGAATGTTTATCGTTATTTTAAGAAGTGGATACAAATGAAAACATCTGAACTCTTCTCATTTCGCTGAAGTAGACGTTAGACATTTCTCTCTACTTCATTATTTCAGTTTCTGACAAAAACAAATGAGCGTCTCTGATATGTCATTTCCGTCTTTCCACGTGATCAAAATGGAATAGTTCATTATTTGTGAGGTAATACCAGGAGACTTTAAACACTTTATTCATTTATTCTTTCTTTCTTTTTCACTGAAACCAAGTAGATCTCAGGTATATCTTGTTTTTTTTTTTGTCCCGACCTGGCAGCTTAACCCCAGTCATTTTCTCATCGGCGGGATGTGGCTTCCCTCTGTTTCTTCTACAAATATTTTCATGGCTTCTGCTCTGAAGAGCTTAGGTCAATGGTACCCCCTCCACAAGTATTTACTCGGGCAACCGGACTGACAACAAGGTTCCAGCCCTTTACAGTTAGATCAACCAAATGCAGGCGACAATTCTACTCCATCAGCTTCTTTTCTCCTGTTCCTGCTCGTGGAGCTCCCTTCCATATACTTGCTTTCCTGACAGGCTATAACCTCCGAGAATTCAAATGTAAAGTCAATTCCCATCTTTTATCCACATAACTCCAGCTCTTTCCACTTCACCCCATGTTTCTTGTTCTTTTCCTTTCTCTCTACCTTCGCAACTGTCTTCACTCCTGTGTTCACATCCTTCTCTTGCCCTTTCTCTTTCACCCCCTATAGCTAATTCGTCTTTCTCTTCACTCTCCTCTTGTCTAATACTTCAATTCTCTTAATTTAACTCCAGCCCTTTCCACATCACCCCGTGTATCTTGTTCTTTTCTTTTCTCTCTGCCTTCGCGACTATCTTCACTCCTGTGTTCACATCCTTCTCTTGCTCTTTCTCTTTCACCCTCTGTAGCTGGTTTGTTTTTAAAGTCTTCACTCTCCTCCTGTCTAAAATCTTAACTTTCTCATGTAGCTCCTTGTACATCATTGGCAGTACCGCCTTGCTTGGGCTGAAATGATTAAAAAAACAAAAAGAAATGAAGAAAATTAATGACTCTTTTTATTTGTCTGGAGAAGATACATACTAGGAATATATATGTGTAGACATTGGTTTTTGACGGCAATCAGATTTTGGATTTTTTAAATTTAACTTTTACACTACTGTATTTGTTAAAGGGGCTAAATTGTTAAGGTTAAAATTTGAATTAATTAATTATGGTATAATAGGTATATTGGAGTTATGAAAACCAAATAAGTATTGTGTGGGTCAATAATTGTAAAAAATAATTGTTACGTAACAAAGCATCTATCTAAGCTTATTTATAAATAAAACTTTGTGTGTGTGTGTGTGTCTGTGTGTGTATCCGTTACCGATAGACTCCGAAACGGCTGAACCGATTTTCTTGAAAATTTGCACAGTTGTACTATAAGCGTCTGCGATTGTTCTTAACTAGGTTTTGTGTCGAGGTACCCCCGATAAATATCGAAAATTGATAATCGAAAAAATCGGGTTATAGAGGAGTGGTCCGATTTTAATCAAATTTGATACATTCATAGACAAAGACATAAGAAACGATATTCAGAAGTTTCAAGTTTGCAGTTCTTACAATAGTGCAGAAAATCGATAATATATATATATATATATATATATATATATATATATATATATATAAAAGGCAAGATGTTTGTGTGTGTGTCTCTTTATCTGTCTGTTTCCTTTATACAAATCCACAATTTTTATCCGATTCTCACCAAACTTCATACAAATATTCTTTAGGCTGAGTCTGAGCTCCATGGATTAGTTTTAAAGCTTTCATTACACCCGAGCAACGCCGTGCTATATTGCTAGTAAATTATAAATGAACATTATAAATAATTACATTTTAAAGCGAAATATTTACTGTGTTTTTGTAATACTGTCAATTCATTTCTATGGTTTAGTAGTAGTTTATTTTTAAGAAATTTTATAATTTAGAACTTTTCATTTAGGCATAAAGATAATTTTGTCATTAAATGATTTACAGATTTTTGTTTTTTCCGAATTTTCCAATTTATCTTGGGGTTTTATTCGATTTTTTTTTAACTGCCAAAAAATACGCAAGCAGGCAAGTATGTTTGGTTTCGGTACATGCTATTCTTGAAGAAAATCAAATGCAAATACAACCACTATCACCTGAAGAAGAACAATAACGTTCCGAAACATTTATTTTTTTGTGCAGTGATATAATGCTTTTATAAATGACTGTAATAAGAAAATTACAATATTAAAATGTACTCTGTAATGTGCACTTTCTACAAAAGTAAATGCAACGAACAGTAGGGTTTTTAATCTCTCTGTTCTTTCACTTCCTTATAATATATATATATATATATACATAATATCAGACAGATTTTAGTCAATAATACAATAATCCTTACTCATACACACAGTAAAAAGAACCTTCAGATATTGGAGGCCATGTACATTAAATCCAAACAACCCACACTTAAAATCATCACCTTTAAATCTGGCCATAGCATCTTACATTGCATTTGAATACATGGTTTTGTTGTCATTTCGCGCTATCACGCGGTGTGACGTCATAGAATCGCATTGCAAATTTGCTAACTGCGTTTGTTAGTTTTGGTATTTAATGCCGTTGCCTAGCGGAGTTTTATGTCAACACAAGATAACATCGTCGCTGATGGTAGATGTATTTGTGTTAAAGTCCTTGTAACCTCTCTGAAGATGGCTCATGTGAGCTAAACCTTAGAACCAACTTAATAAAAAATTATCCAAATGTTGGAGAATTTTTGTCTTTAACTGAAATTAATGCCAAAATACGACGTTTAGATCGGCTCATGATTAAACATAATAGACATTCATTGTCTTTTATATTTAACAGTATATGTTTAGAAAATATATATATTGATGCATGTTTCATTAAATAATATAGACAAGTTTTGTCAATTTATTTTATGTAAATGTTTTTCATATCGTCTGATAAGCTTAATAGCATTATCTTCGAAAGAGGAAAGAAAATCACAATATTGATACATGTTCTTATTTAATCTTTTCCGAGCTTTTGGCTTACATCAGCCATTATCAAAGATGATAATTGTGTTAGTTGTAATGAGCAGTTCGCGGACAAACGATATTAGTAGTACTCTATTTTGTCTGTATGGAAGATTAGTAAACACATGCGTGCATGGTGGAAGCGAAAATCGCTTTTAACTCTGAAAAGCTCAAGTGTGTTACATCTCGCAAAACAAATAGCCATTTAAAGATCACTAGTCTTGAATCATGACTTACTTTTAGCAATATTTCAAATGAATCTTTCCAACCTGAACACAATATGCTACAATGCCAGTTGAGAAAAGAAGACAAAGTTATTTTATCATTTTGGCCGTAGGAATGGGTGTCAGTGGGAGGGGTGGAAGCGAATTGGCATGGCAAAAAACGCGTTCCAGAAGCTGAGTAAAGTACTAACACACAGGAAAATCTCAATAGAAACGAAGAAAAGAGTGCTAGACTGCTACGTGATGTCAGTTCTTCAATACGGCAGTGAATGCTGGACAATATCATCGAAAATGAGGACAAAACTGGAAGCAGCGGAAATGTGGTTCTACAGAAGGATGCGGCGGATATCGTGGACAGAGCATGCAAGCAACGATGAGGCGTTGGAAAGAATGGCAACGAAAAGGAAATTAATACTGAGCATCAGGATGAGACAACTGAAGTTCCTGGGGCATGCAATGAGGAAGGAGAGCCTGGAGAATCTGATACTGACTGGTCAGATAGAAGGAAGGAGAGACAGAGGAAGGCAGCGGATAACATATTTGCAGGGCCTGATCAGGTGGATGACGGAACGGGGGTTGCCAGGAGTAACAAGAGCAAACATACTAAGAGCCACAAGAGATAGGGAGACGTGGAGAACCATGATCGCCTACGTCCTGAAGGGACAGGGCACATAGAAGAAGAAGAAGTCTTGAGACTCCGTCGTAGAACTTGTTATTCTAGTCCCACGGTGATTTTCTACATTGTATTTGCAACATAAGGATGGGACTGTCTTACAACAAACTCTCTGTTGATTTCCAATTCAATACGACATTTAAACTATACACTTGTGTGCCGTATGGTTTGTCTATGTTTCAGTTAAATATAAAATAGGCAGGTTTTGAATACCTTAGAAAGAAAATCTTTTTCCACAGAATCATTTTGGGCTGCGATATTGAAAGCTGACCTTGATCTCATAAAGAAAATCTTCATTACCCATTCTCGTGATGAACATATTTTTCAGCAACAGCGATTAATTAAAGTTCGTTTCGGGACGTTTATATGGAAACTGTTTTCCTGGCTTCAGAATTTTCCGATGCTTTAGAAACAATCCATGACGTAAATTATATATTGGGGGAGTCGAAATCAAGCAGCTAAATAAACGAAAATATCTGTGTAGTGAGTAACAGACGAGCAAAAGTCTCACGTAGAAAAACGAACACACATAAGATGCTTTTAAGAAACAAATCAAAGTATTAAGAAATAATAAAATGTCTTAAGAACCAAAGAGAGAAAGGGCCGAACTGCTATTTAATATTTAATTTCATATGTTCCAAACCATGTCTTCAAAAGAAAAAAAGAAATATTTGATAAAGCGAGATGGATATTTCAACCAATAGTGATGATACCATAGATATAACAAGTGAGAAACCAGAAATTTCTAAAGAGAATACGTATATCAAGGAAACTTATCACATTTGTCTATACTTCTGAGATGTGGTAGTATGTACATTATTTACATTGTTAAGACTGTTGTCCTCATCTTTATTGCCATTTTACGATGTTTCGGCCGTTGTATGCTATGAGAAGAGAAGCTTTTGGAACGCGTCCTATAAGTACTAGAATGACGAACCGAACACTTTTATCGGATCACTAGGGTATATTATTTTTATTTATGAACGACACCACTTCCGGATGCCATGTAGTCATCGCTTTTTAACTTAACTCACTCAGTTAATTGGTGCTGTAGCCGGATATTGAACTCACATCACTTTGGGTCAAATTACTGGAACTAACCACGCATGTCTTAGTGGATTTCATGGTGTATATTTATTGTTTTTGTAATTATACATGTAATTATACATGTAATTATACATTATACATGTAATTATACATGTTATGAAGCATTAATTGTCCATAATGGTGTTTAAAGAAAACGTTCACGGCTTCTCACTCTTTTTATTCTATATATCATGGACTCTCCCATCGATTTCGATGTATGAGGGTCTAACCTTAGTAAGACATCCACACAGATTTGTTTATAGTGGTGAAGGCATTGTGTAGTACCATCCACACTTTTTGGAACTGCTGATAACAAACAATCGGTGCAGAAATGCGTCACAGATCGCATGAACAGCAGACCTCAATTATTTAACCCATAATTGGAGGGAACGGACGGATTAATACCTTTCCCAAGGGTACTAGTGCGCAAGTGAATGCAGTGTGCTCGACTGAAATTGGAACTCGGCTCACCGATTTAGCCCGCCAAGCCGTCATCCACCGCACCACAACGCACATCCGTGAACGCTAACAGCACCTGGTATTCCCAAGTGGTCACCCACCTAAGTACTGACCAGGCTCAACGTTGCTTCTATATATTCTATATATATATATATATACTACCGGCCATAATTATTAGGCCACTCCAGAGTTTAAAAAAATGATGTATTTCATACTATTTTTTAGTATTTATTGCCAAGTGAATAATTGTAAATGAAAATAGAATAGAATAATATTGCACAATAAAATGTGTATCAAATGAATTTTTAAATACTTAATAATTACCTATATAGCAGTTTCATCAATGAAAGAATGAAAAAAATTTAGGGTGATTCGGAAGAGTTCATCTTTAGTTCTATGCATTGTAAAATTTTGCAAAATAATAATAACAAAAGAACCATACTATTTTCATTTAGAATTATCCACTTAGCAATAAAAACTAAATACTAAAAAATAGAATGAAATACACCATTTCTTTTAAAAACTTGGGGTGGTCTAATACTTATGGCCGGTAGTATGTATATATATATATATATATATATATATATATATATATATATATATATATATATACACACACACATATATATATATATATATGGCTTTTGCAATTGCTACTGTGTGGTGGTGCTCTTTATATTATTTCCCATTTAATGTTGGTGGTAATTATTTTAAGAGCGTTGTGTTGTTTTTACATTTTTATGTGTTGAGAAATATTTTGTGATTATTGAATCTTTCTTTAAAAGTTGGTTCAGTTTCTCCTTTGTAATTCTTTTTTTTTGTGTGTTGTCTGTGCATATATGAAATTAAATTTGTCAAATTAGTTTTGTAATTGTTGTTGATTAAATATTTTTTTATTTATTTGGCAGCTGTCTTTCTTTCGGCAGTTGCATTTGTTTGTATTGTGGTGTTGTTATTGGTTTTATTCACTATATTTTTTTATGTTTGGTTATTATTTCTTCCATACTTTCCATAAAGCTGTAGCTGATTTTGACATTGTTTTTCTTGATGATTTTTGATAACTTGTTCTGAAGCTGTAGCCGATTTTGACAGCGTTTTTCTTGATGATTTTTGATAGCTTGTTCTAAAGCTGTAGCTGATTTTGACAGTGTTTTTCTTGATGATTTTTGATAGCTCGTTCTAAAGCTGTAGCTGATATTGACAGTGTTTTTTCTTGATGATTTTGGATAGCTTGTTCTAAAGCTGTAGCTGATTTTGACAGTGTTTTTTCTTGATGATATTTGATAACTTGTTCTAAAGCTGTAGCTGATTTTGACATTGTTTTTTCTTGATGATTTTGGATAGCTTGTTCTAAAGCTGTAGCTGATTTTGACAGTGTTTTTCTTGATGATATTTGATAACTTGTTCTAAAGCTGTAGCTGATACTGACAGTGTTTTTCTTGATGATTTTTGATAGCTTGTTCTAAAGCTGTAGCTGATTTTGACAGTGTTTTTTCTTGATGATTTTTGATAACTTGTTCTAAAGCTGTAGCTGATTTTGACAGTGTTTTTCTTGATGATTTTTGATAACTTGTTCTAAAGCTGTAGCTGATTTTGACAGTGTTTTTTCTTGATGATTTTTGATAACTTGTTCTAAAGCTGTAGCCGATTTTGACAGTGTTTTTCTTGATGATTTTTGATAGCTTGTTCTAAAGCTGTAGCTGATTTTGACAGTGTTTTTCTTGATGATTTTTGATAGCTCGTTCTAAAGCTGTAGCTGATTTTGACAGTGTTTTTCTTGATGATTTTTGATAGCTTGTTCTTAAGCTGTAGTTGATTTTGACTGTTTTTCTTGATGATTTTTGATAGCTCGTTCTAAAGCTGTAGCTGATTTTGACAGTGTTTTTCTTGATGATTTTTGATAGCTCGTTCTAAAGCTGTAGCTGATTTTGACATTGTTTTTCTTGATGATTTTTGATAGCTTGTTCTAAAGCTGTAGCTGATACTGACAGTGTTTTTCTTGATGATATTTGATAACTTGTTCTAAAGCTGTAGCTGATTTTGACAGTGTTTTTTCTTGATGATTTTTGATAGCTTGTTCTAAAGCTGTAGCTGATTTTGACAGTGTTTTTTCTTGATGATTTTTGATAACTTGTTCTAAAGCTGTAGCCGATTTTGACAGTGTTTTTCTTGATGATTTTTGGTAACTTGTTCTAAAGCTGTAGCTGATATTGACAGTGTTTTTCTTGATGATTTTTGATAACTTGTTCTAAAGCTGTAGCCGATTTTGACAGTGTTTTTTCTTGATGATATTTGATAACTTGTTCTAAAGCTGTAGCTGATACTGACAGTGTTTTTCTTGATGATTTTTGATAGCTTGTTCTAAAGCTGTAGCTGATTTTGACAGTGTTTTTCTTGATGATTTTTGATAACTTGTTCTAAAGGTCTACCTGATTTTGACATTGTTTTTCTTGATGATTTTTGATAGCTTGTTCTAAAGCTGTAGCTGATTTTGACAGTGTTTTTCTTGATGATTTTTGATAACTTGTTCTAAAGCTGTAGCCGATTTTGACAGTGTTTTTTCTTGATGATATTTGATAACTTGTTCTAAAGCTGTAGCTGATACTGACAGTGTTTTTTCTTGATGATTTTTGATAGCTTGTTCTAAAGCTGTAGCTGATTTTGACAGTGTTTTTTCTTGATGATTTTTGATAACTTGTTCTAAAGCTGTAGCTGATATTGACAGTGTTTTTCTTGATGATTTTTGATAACTTGTTCTAAAGCTGTAGCTGATTTTGACATTGTTTTTCTTGATGATTTTTGATAGCTTGTTCTAAAGCTGTAGCTGATTTTGACAGTGTTTTTCTTGATGATTTTTGATAACTTGTTCTAAAGCTGTAGCCGATTTTGACAGTGTTTTTCTTGATGATTTTTGATAGCTTGTTCTAAAGCTGTAGCTGATTTTGACAGTGTTTTTCTTGATGATTTTTGATAGCTCGTTCTAAAGCTGTAGCTGATTTTGACAGTGTTTTTCTTTATGATTTTTGATAGCTTGTTCTTAAGCTGTAGTTGATTTTGACTGTTTTCCTTGATGATTTTTGATAGCTCGTTCTAAAGCTGTAGCTGATTTTGACAGTGTTTTCCTTGATGATTTTTGATAGCTTGTTCTAAAGCTGTAGCTGATTTTGACAGTGTTTTTCTTGATGATTTTTGATAGCTTGTTCTAAAGCTGTAGCTGATTTTTGATAGCTTGTTCTGTTTGGGGAATTGTTTTCCTATTATTCTGAAAAATGTTTTTTCTTATTTTTGCTTTCTATATTGTTGTAAAGTAAGTTGTAAATTAAGTTGAAACAGATTTTTGGGTTTTGTTTAGTTTATCTTCGTTTGCGTATTCGAGTTTATATATATATATATATATATATATATATGTGTGTGTGTGTGTGTGTGTGTGTGTGTGTGTGTGTGTGTGTGTATAGTCATCCGCAGACAGATCTGTTTTGCTGTATCACAGCTCATCAGTACGGTTAGACTCAGATTGCTTTTTAATCCATGATTGGAACACGACCGAATTTGCGTCAGTCGGCGATTCTACCTCTGGGCCATGGGCGTTCGGTAGAAGAAGGCAGACTTTTTATCGCTGTTCAAATTCGTTCAATAGCCATTTCTACGAGAATATCCTCGCGTCCTCTGCAACAAATTATTATTTATTCAATCAAATTCAAATGACAGAAGATTTTATACTGGCAGAAGTCAAAAAAAAAAAAAATTCTATCCTCAGAAAAATAAAAAGGGGTGGGATTAATATTTTTTAATTTAAAGAAGTAAACAAGGAAGCAGACAAATATCTATGTCTATTTTTAGAAGACACCCCCTTTACCTTATCTGAATTAAGAGTTTAAAAGTTGAAATTTTGCCATGTCTGGGCAAATAGAAGTGGTGGGGGAACAAAAGGCAAAAGGAAAAGGAAAGGAAAGGAGATGAAAAAAGGAAAGGAAAAAAGGAAAAGGAAAAAAGAAAAAGGGGAAGGGGTGGTTGATAGGGAAGTAAGCTAAGAAAATAAAAAAAGAAAAAAGTTTATTTCCATAGAAACAAAAGAAATCGCTATCATCAGCGTTGAAAAAAACATTGAAAAAATTTACCAAAGCGATTTTTGTTTAAATAAAAATAACCGGGACAAATATTACAGAAAAAAATTTAGACATACAAATTTAAATTTAAATATAAATCTCAAATTTTAGATTTAGAACTGAAATAAAATAAAAATAAATAAAAAAAATATATAATAAAAAATATAGGTAAAATAAAATAAATTAAAAGCAAATTAAATTAAAAATAAAAGTAAAATTATTAACTGTAAGTGTAGATTTCAAAGGAATCCAATTCTACAAGTGCAGACACACACACACACACACACGCACACACACACACACACACACACACACATATATATATATATATATATATATATGTATATATATTTAATATTTATATATATATGTATATATATATATATATATATATATATATATGTATGCGTGTGTGTGTGTATATTACAGAAAAGTGAAAGAACACGTAGATTAAAAATCCACTGTGTAAGCATTTACTTTTATAAACAGTGCTCGATACAGAGTATAGCTTAATATTGGAATTTTGTTAATACAATGGTTTATAAAAGTATATTATCACTACACAAAAATTTTCATGTTTCAAAACAAAACTGTTTCTTTTCAGGTGATATGTTAAAATAAATGGTGGAAATGATTTGTTTTTGAAAATATACGAAGAATTTCTGGTTATTTAGAAAATTAGGGAGTAGTAGTTGGAGGAAATGCAATAGGTGTGTCCAAACAGTCCAATCAGCGTTTAGAATTATGTAACCATGGAGATTTTAAAAATTTGGGTTATGGAAGTGGGCAGGATGGCTTAGATATAGACATGTCACTTTTTAATTTTGTCTGTGTAAGATACAAAGTAGGACCTTAGATTTATTAAAAGGTAGACAGTAATTTTCTCCTGATTAAAACTGCTGTCTAACCTATATATGTATATATATATATATATATATATATGTATGAATAACAATAAATGTACATTTAGATATACACGCAAGTACACGCAAGTACATAAATATTTTTCTGGTGCTCATAAAACAGTGCTTGATGTCAAATCCCATAGCTATTTCCAGTTGCATCCACATATGCGCAGATGTCCTTGGAAAAGGTATGAATCCGTCAATTCTCCATCCAGCTATGGGTTTAATAGCAAGACAGATTGGGTTCTATAGCCTTGGTCTACTGCAGTCTACCGCAGGAAGTAATAGAAACCTACTGGGGGAAAATCTTCCCAGTCAGTCAGGATCACCCAAGCATGTATCACGTATTGCGCTTAACTGTCTGACTGATAAAGTATATAATAATAAATAAACATATTATCCTACGTCTATAGCCTAGTGCACGAAGCTCTGAGTCGTGCTATAGAAATAGGATTATATATATATGCATATATAAAACTTTTCCGTTACACCCAATGATGTCTAGGGCAGCGTTTTTGCAGTTTCCGTAACAAACCGTTTTTTTATGGGACAGGGATGTTAGCCCTGTGCTTAACCCCCAAACCTGGAGGAAGGTAATTTTCTAAACGTAGCTTAGACGTAACACACGGCCGAAAGTAGGGAGTACCCAGTGAGGATCGAACTCACGACTCAGTAGTGGTGCATATATACTACTCGCCGTGGTGCATATATATATATATATATATATATAGCGTAGTGATGATCCACGCACGTATACTGTCTTAATATGTATAGGAAAGAATATTAAAACGTTTTGAGTTTGAAAATGTGTTTTTTTGACAGTATTTGTTTATTTCTACTATTGTATTTTATATTTCAGACCGCCCTCGGTCCTTCATCAGAAACAAATGATTTTAAAATTTGAATTAGTAACGTATTTCGCGAGATTTCGCGTGAGTGTCAGTGAAGAGTTTGTTTCCATCACGTGACGCGTTTGTTTACATCACGTGACGCGTTTGCGGAGAGAGTTTTTGTTTTTACATCAAGTGACGTTGAAAGCGACAGATTTTTAAAAAAATTATGTTTGTAAACGTAAACCTATCTTTAATAATGCTTGTAAATTTGTTTTAGACAAATTTTTTTTTAATTGTATCTAAAAACGTTTAGTTATTGAAGTATTTGTAAAGATTCAAAGCACCTAAGTCCCTATTTAACCCTAGCTTGTGTGCATTTAATTTTAAAATCCAGTATTTTTCTTTCTTTCTGCGTGCGTATGTTAAACTAAAATTGGAGTCTATTAGTAAACATTTGCAATTTTCTAAGGTGTGACCCGGATGATTGAAATGTGCTCCTACTGGGGAATATTGATTATTTTGGCGTATATTAAGTTTGTGATTATTGAAGCGAAATCTAAAGCTATTACCGGATTCGCCAATATATCCACTATTGGGACATATTGAACAAAAGAGGAAGTATATAATGTTTTCGCTGTCACAAGTGAGCCATGGTGGCTGTAATTTGATTTTGGTGTTGGGTACAGAGAATATTGTGTCGTTTGCCAAATGTTTACAAATTAGGCACCTGGGTTTCTGATATTTTAAATTCCCTGATAGGTTTGTGTTTTTTAGATATTTTTAGAAGTGAAGATAGTTGATAGGTTGGGTGTTTGTTTCATTGCATTTATGGGTGGTTTAAAGAAAATGTCTTTGATTTTTTAATAATATTTTTACTTCTGTAATATATATATATATATATATATATATATATATATATATATATATATTACTTCAGATTTATTTTTATTAGGTTCCCCTATATGAGTAGACGCTTCGTTTATTTTGAAGAGTATTTGTTAGGTTGTTACAAATATAATGTCCGATTTCAGAAACATAATTTTATTCTTAAAAAATTAACTGTAGAAATGTTGAAATTGGTCAAAATACGAGCCTTGAACATTTGAAAGTTATTAGCTCTGAGGCATCAAAATCTTTGAAAACTGATTCCACCTCTGGTTTGGGCCTCAATGTTTTACCATTTAAAAATGTACTTAAGTGCTTAAAATAATGATAATCAATGGGTAAGAGATTAGGAGAATGTGGTGGATGTGGTAAACTCTCGTATCTAAAGTCTGTCTTGGATCAAGTCGATTCACCAATGCTGGTCTCATTTTTGCAGGCGTGCATGCATTTCAACAAGTTGATAGCAGTAAAGCTTTGCATTAATGCTCTGATTGGCTTCCAGAAAGCTGTAGTCGATAACACCAATTGCAGACAACCAGACTGTCACCATAATCCTTTGCTGATGCAATCTTGGCTTTGGGAAATGTTTGCTGAACTGATCCCGATCAAGCGATTGACCTGATTGTTTACGGTTATCATAACGGATCCACTTTTCGTTACAAGTGACTATTCAGTCAAAAAAAGTATCATTGGTTTTTCACAGAGCATCGAGCACACTTCAAAATTCCTAAGGCTTTGATTTTCATTAAGATCATGAAGGATTCATTTATCGTGCATTTTCATCTTACCAGTACTCTGCAAATAGGTGAGACTGTCACAGTGCTGACCCCAAGCACCTGAGACGTTTCACTTACTTTTTGATGTGGGTTTTGCTCAACAACTACTTCTAGTTGTTCGTTGTCAAGACTGCATGACCGTCCCCTACCTTCTTCCTTTTAAATGCTTTGATCACCAGTATGGAATTTCTGGAACCACCTTCGACCTTGTTCCAGCTCTTGTGGATCGATCTCCCCAGGATCTGTTGATATTGGCAGAAGTTTTGAAGCACAGTGCCCAAGTTTGAACTCATGCAAAAAAAGTAAACGAAGATCATATTGTTATATAGCGACAAACAACAAACACGCATATATATAAAAATATAAGTTATATTTTTATTAATGACGATGAACCGTGTAGCACAGGGACAGAGAATTGAGAGCGCGCTTCTAATGGGTTGACGGGAGTGTCGTCTGTTGTGTCTCTCTCTCTCCTGCTACTCTGGTCTGTCTGTCCGGACTGTCTGTCTGTCTGTCTGGTGAAATCCGTGCGCCGAGGTCTTTTTATAATCTCCAAACCGGGACTTCCGGCTTTGCCTCGCCCACGCACGCCCACGTAATTCTCAGAGACACCTGTTCTGTTTGCCTCTGTAGCCATTTCCGCTACTGCCGGAAATAAGGTCAAACAAACATCCGTTCCTTTCAACGACCGGAAAACGCCCCCGCTTACATCAGCCTTCTTCGGGTGGGCCCAGATTGTTATATTACAATATTTTGTCATGTGCTATGCTTCAAGAATATTTCTGTTGTAAAATAAATTAAAAATTATTAAAGAGCACAGAATAATTATTATGTATACTAAAATTCACCTAATAAATACTGTGAATACTATGTTAAAATGGTTTTTCAAAATACAGCACTCCTAACACCATTATTTTTATAAGAACCTAATATTTCATTTAAAAACCCCTGCGTACACAAAACAACTTAAGTTTCAAATAATCTCAAAACCAGGTATTTACTAAAAGTAACACTGATATGAATATTTTAAGTATGTTGACTCACTCTCACTCCATCTCACTCTCACTTTCTCGTATCTTCATGAGTAGTTTTCTTTTTAAAGTAATGTCTAGATATGATCATTCTGAGTGTCAGCCTTTCGATCAGACTATAAAGCACCAGTCAATGACAAGTTTTCAACCCGAAACTTAACTAACCATTTTTGAAATATTCTGGTATACACAGAACCTTATCCATGAACTGTTAAATGTGTTTGTGTGAGAGTTGTGTTTTTACTTTTTAAAAAATAATATACTTAGAATGACAAAAAATTAACTTATTCTCTTCTAGCTTAATAAGTTTTTCAAACATGCACACGACAATTTGATAAATAAAAGTACTATTTGGATGTGAACTTACGAATTTTAATTTGAGTTTTCTAATGATCTTCCCTTTAGAATTTTAATACAGGAGACGAAATGTTCCGTCTCTCTCTCTCTCTCTCTCTCTCTCTCTCTCTCTCTCTCTCTCTCTCTCTCTCTCTCTCTCTCTCTCTCTCTCTCTCTCTCTCTCTCTCTCTCTCTCTCTCTCTCTCTCTCTCTCTCTCTCTCTCTCTCTCTCTCTCTCTCTCTCTCTCTGTCTGTAATAGATTTTATCACATTATATTTATTAAACTTTCGATACAAGCATATTATTTATATTAAAAATTTTATTTGAGCTAATTCTGTTTATTAAAATTTTGATTTGAGCTCTTTCAATTTATTATAGATTTTCTCGAATGTACAGGCCAATAGACGTAATATATACCTCTGAAAATAAAAATAAAAGTGCAGCAACTATTTCCAATATGAGTATCCGTTAAAATAATGTTTGGAGGAACAAAATCGTTGGGTCTAATAATAACAGCATCAATGTTTTGAAAATTGCTTTATTTATGTGTTGTGAGGGAAGTTTGCTTTCATTAAAACAGAAAGAGAGACACGCAGGACGATAGACGTAATTTACGCTGTTTAAAAAATGGAGCGTATATTTCAAATAAATTATCAACTATTAATATTGCATGAAGGAATATATATATATATATATATATATATATATATATGTGTGTGTGTGTGTGTGTGTATGTATATATATATATATATATATATACTGTAATGGTTGTTACAATGTTTTTATAAATTCATAGTATCACTACACAAAACTTTTCGCGTTTCGAAACCAGCCCATTATGTGGTCTGCTTCATCTTCAGGTGATGTTTTGGGAATGAGAATTATCTAGTTGAAAAGCCCGTTTATTTGTGTTGGATTTGTTTTTTTTTGTTTTTGTTTTTTTTTTTGGTGTTGGAGGGGTTGGTCTGTATTTTGAGTTCTGTTGACCTTTTTAAGGTCTTAGGGTTAAGTGTTTGTTTGTGGCTGTGTTCAGGATAGGTTTATCTATTTATCTTGTGTGGGTTTCGGCTGCTGGCGCCTTGTGTGTTGTTATTTGGTTTAGCGGTTGGTAGGTGTTGTTTTGTTTTGGGGTTGGTTTCTTCTTACTTTAATTTTTATTATTTTGTATTGGGGTGTGTGCTTTTTTTGTTTTTTATCGTGTCGATATTTTTATTTATTTATCTACTATTCTGCTGCAGCTGCACTATTTTTTGTTGGTATTTTATAGGGTTTGTTTTCTTTTTGTGTTGATTTATAGGGTTGCTTGTGTGTATTTTTTGTGTTTTTTGGGGGGGTTTCGTGGGTGGGTTTTTTTTTGTTTACTTAAATTTTAGCGAGAAATATTTGCGATGTTTGCATATTACTGCTAATTCGTCTCTACCGTCTAATAAATCGTTGCTGTTAGGGTACTGAAGAAGGTGTGGTTTTTCACTTAGACATAAAGGGCAGATGTCGTTAAGTGAGTTGAAAGTTATATATATATATATATAGTGTGTGTCAAGGCAGCAGATAATTTTCTAAACATATACTGTTAAATATAAGAGACAATGAATGTCTATTATGTTTAATCATGAGCCGTTCTAAACATCGTATTTTCGCTTTAATTTCAGGTGAAAATAAAGACAAAAATTCTCCAAAATTTGGATAATTTTTTATTAAGTTGGTTCTAAGGTTTAGCTCACATGAGCCATCTTCAGAGAGGTTACAAGGACTTTAACACAAATACATCTACCATCAGCGACGATGTTATCTTGTGTTGACATAAAACTCCGCTAAGCAACGGTAACAGTTACCAAAAATAGCAAACGCAGTCAACAATACAGTAATCCTCATTCATACACAGTAAAAAGAACCTTCAGATATTGGAGGCCATCTACATTAAACCCAAGCAACCCACACAATAAAATCACGTTTAAATCTGGTTATAATACATTACATTGCATTTAAATATATGGTTCTGTTATCATTTCCAGCTCGCACGCGGTGTGACGTCATAGAACCGCATTACAAATTTACGAACTGCGGTTGTTATATGGGAACTGATATCGTCGTTTAACAACGTTGATCTAAAAGTTAAAATGTATCTTAATTAACATAACAATATCTCAATAATATTAATAATATTAATAATAATAGTGTACGTCAAATAACCATAACACTATTAACTTGAAAAAATGAAAAAAAAAAAACTCTCAAAAACATAATACGTAGAAATGTTAAACTAATAAATAATAATAATCAAATTAAGCTCATCATATATAAAACGTTGAAAACAATTGACCTCATAGTCTCTGATAAGCCTACAACCTCACAACTAAATCTTCTACAGAAAACCAATGTAGTGTATCAATTTACATGCCCGTTCAGAGGTTGTATTTCTGGTACTAATAATAAACCCACTACATATATTGGTTTTACTACAACCTCTCTCTCCCGAGGCTTACCTGTCAACTTCCTGATCAGAGTTCAATTAAACAACATTTCTTAGAAAAACTTAGCAATGTAGGTAATATCAGAAAGATTTAATCAACAATACAATAATACTCACACATACACACAGTAATAAAGAATCTTCAGATATTGGAGGCCATCTACATTAAATTAAAACAACACACACTTAATAAAATCACGTTTAAATCTGCTCATAACACATTACATTGCATTTAAATATATGGTTCTGTTATCATTTCCAGCTCTCACGTGGTGTGACGTCATAAAACCGCATTACAAATTTGCAAACTGCGTTCACAAATTGAGGAACCGTACGTTTTATGGACAAGTTCATTTTATTGCCAGGTATGGTTCCTGATTTTTAATGGAACGTGCTGTTTGATTCTACTGTCCTGTTTTTGAGTGGTTCTGCTTATGCAACTGGCACCACAGCCACAATTATATTCGTAAATTACAGGATTTATTTTATGAGGGGTAGAACGTCCTTACGACTTGATGCTAAAACAGTTTTAGTATCAAACACGACACGCATTTCGACAGAAAAATAACATTTCTGCACATCGGAGGAAACTTGTCGTCTCTCCAATCCACGGAAGTCTAAAATACACCGGGCATTTAAAAACAACTACTGGCTTGATCTTTCTGAAATCAGCGATCTTGTTGCAAATCACTTGCAGACTATCTTTGTGTAAGCAACGAAAGTGCTTGTCAGGTCTTGCTCTCATCAGTCTCTAGTAATGCATTTCATTTTTCACAACTTCACAATTTTACGTTAAGTTCTCGCAATAAAGAACTTTGATAAGCGGGAGCGAAACCGGTTGTTTACTTTTTAATATTTTATCCTCATTATGTCCTCTAACATGAAAATTATGACTCTCAGTGCAATATTCAAGTGCTGTACCACAATATATATATATATATATATATATAAAATTATTGAATATTGCTGCCATATCTGGTCGGGTGCCCCTGCTGCTCTACTTGGGCTTCTTGACAAAATACAAAGGAGGATCTGTAACGTGGTTGATACTGACTTGGCAGACCGGCTGCAGCCGCACTCACACCGGCGTGATGTAGCTTCCCTGTGCCTCTTCTACAAGTACTTTCATGGCTTCTGCTCCGATGAGCTTAGATCACTGGTACCGCCTAAGCACGAATTTACACGAGATACTAGATTAGCAACTAGGTCCCACCCTTTTACAGTTAAACAAATAAGATGTAACCGTAAATTCTACTCCAACAGCTTCTTTTCTCGCGCTTCCCGCCTGTGGAACTCCCTTCCACAAGTCTGCTTTCCCGACAGTTACAATCTCCAGGTGTTTAAATGTAGGGTCAATAGACACCTCCTATCACACTAACTCGCAACTATTCTCACAACACTCTCATCTACCCAACCATCATTCTCGGTATCCTCACCCGCCTATCACCCACCCTCTGTTATTTCCTATATTTAATCAGCCTTTCTCCACTCTACGTAGCCCCCTGCACAGTAGTGGCAGTGACATGCCTTGCTCGGGGTGAAACGCTTATAAAAAAAAAAATATATATATATATTTGTTTTTAATTTAAAATTAATTTTATTTATATTGCGACACGGAAATGTCTGTTTCATGATTTTACTTCGTCATCAGGCAATGTTGAATAATTGTAGTGATAATGATTTATATTTGAATGTAAAAAACTACGTTTGTTACTTAAAGTGTTAAATACGGAGAGGGAAGACAGAAAAAACATTTAGATTTTATGTGTCTGTTTAATTTAACTAATCAGTAATCAGACTGAAGTTCGACTTTTAAATTTGAAAATATAGGTTATATGTTGGAGGATATGGTTTTTTTTCTTACAAGATTAACGTGAAAATGTCATTTTCTTCAGCTAGAGTCTAGGCTGCTTTTGTTTCTATGCGCACTTGCTACTACAGGGTTGTTGTCATACATTTCTATCTATGTCAGCCATTTTAAAAACAAAGAAGAAAGAAAGAAAATATTTATTTTTATTTTTAATCTGACTTAAAGGGACTTTTGGTATGATTAATCTATTTTTTAATTTCGGTACAGAGAGAAATTTTTTCATCAATTTTTCATGTACTCTTAACTTTAAAATTTTAATATATATTGAATTAATATTACATCATAATGCAAAACAAAGAACTGGATATATGTAAGTTAATCGGTGTACTTTTATGAAGAATTATTAACCCTATTCTCAGGTGAACATTTAACAATGTTTACATATGACATTAATTTCTTTAAGTTTATTTAATAGATTTTTATATTTAAGAAATGTAATAATTTTAGTTTTTCATCTAGACATAAGGGGCATGGGTTGTTTAAATATATATTTATATTCAATTTTTTTAAGGATCTTTTTTAGTAAATACCGGAGAACTCGGAGTTCGAAACCTATTAGATCTCTTCACTTGGATATATATATATATATATATTAGTCATCCGCAGACAAATCTGTTTCGCTGTATCACAGTACATCAGTACGTTTAGACATCCGATTGCTTTTACTCAGGATTGAAACCCGACCGAATTGGCGTCTGTCGACGATTCTACCTCTGAACTATGAGCGCTCGGTAGAAGGAGACAGACTTTTACCGTGTACATTATCATTATACACACGCCCAATAGCTAAGAGTGTTCTAATTCACTGCTGAATAAACGATGCGTATATATATATATATATATATATATATTGCATTTTAAAAAAAGTGATCATATATTATTAATAAATCAGGATACAGAAGTATCACAATGTTTAAAATTTCCGTTTTTTTATGTATTATATCTTTGTGTGGTAATAGCAATATATATATATATATATATATATATATATATACACGAGAAAAAATCGCAAGATCGCCAAGACCTACCGGGAACCCTGACGAGCCGTTGTGCGAAACCGCGGTAGGTCTTGGCGATCTTGCGATTTTTTCTCGTGTGTTTTTGCTCTACGTCACTGCCTCTTGGTTAATCCTTTTTGGTTAGTTTTGTATCGAGCACTTTTCTTTCTTTGTGGTTCGTTCCGTTTGAAGTTTTTTTTTCTTTGCTGTGAAGTACTGTATGTATTGTCGGTGCTCCGCAGTTTTCTTTTTTTCCCCTCATTGTCCAAAGCTTTATAGCGGCGGACAATAACGGAGTTAGATTCTGCCGGTTATTCGTGGTCCTAAAAAATTACTTGTGTAAGATTTTAAGATTTGGATACGTACAGAGTCGATTTTATTATTATTATTATTATATATATATATATATATATATATATATATATATGCAGCAAGTATTCATTCAAAGTAGTTTGATTAAAAAGAATCGACATGGTCTGCCTGTTTAATTTTTCATTGTTTTTTCCCAGTTTCCGGATAAGGTGTCGGATATTGCACTCAAAGTTGTTTTTCCATACCAGTTTATTATTTTTTCAAGTATTTTCGACTTTCGGAATCTGTCTGCACACTAAGACACAAACAAAGGAAAGCTAACTACTCCTACAGACACCACATCTGTTCTTGATAATGACTGCGAAAAAGGAAAGTACTTGAACAAAATAACACAATATAACAAAATAAGAATATCGGACTGTTTATCTACAACTTCGAGCACAATATTTAGCATTTTATTCAAAAA
The DNA here is from genome assembly GCA_037127315.1 of Ascarosepion bandense. Taxonomy (NCBI): domain Eukaryota; kingdom Metazoa; phylum Mollusca; class Cephalopoda; order Sepiida; family Sepiidae; genus Ascarosepion; species Ascarosepion bandense. The sequence continues at coordinate 309,937 of JBBBDQ010002313.1, read as the reverse complement.
TTGGAAAAATATAAAATATTAAGCAGACATATCTTGTCGGTTCTTTGTTTATCAAATTTATATATATATAACAAGTAAGATTTTTTAAAATATATATAGAATACATTCTTTAAGTTTTTATCATCGAATTCATTTATCCCAAGTTGAGAAGTCATAGAATTAACTTGCCTTTGTAATTTTACTTTAGTTTAATATTAATGAGACATTAGACATAAACAGGAAAATGCAGAGAAAGAAAGTTTGGATATTTTCTAAGTGTAATGCATGGTGGAATTCAGTTACTTATCTCCCTGTCTCTGTCTCTCTCTCTCTGAATGTTCGTCTTTCTTTCTTTCTTTGTTTCTTTCTTTCTTTCTTTCTTTCTTTCTTTCTATATCTATATATAGAGCATTTAATCGTGATAATATTTAGCGCCAAGGTTGTTTTTTGTCAGCGGTTTTACTGATGAAATATATTTTGGCAAGTAGGCTTTTTTTTATCGTAAAGTGCTCGATATCGGGTGGAGTGCGTCGATAAGCACAAAAAGTTTGTTACTATAACTGGACAGATCCATGCCGACTTCGAAATTTTCTTGAGGATAAGAGTAGATGTAGTCAATAACAAATATATATACGTGTGTGTGTGTGTGTGTGTGTGTGTATTCAATGTGATTGCTTAAAATAACTGTACAAACCGATAAAATGCAACCGCAACTTCTACTCCAACAGTTTCTTTTCTCGTACTTCCCGACTCTGGAATTCCCTTCCACATGACTGCTTCCCCGACGGCTACAATCTCCAGGAGTTTAAATGTAAGGTCAATAGGCACCTCCTAACAATAACTCGCTTCCATTCTTTCAAACACTCTTCCCATCCTCCCAACTACCTATCACCCCACTTCTGACATTTCCTTTATCTAACCACTCTTTCTATTTACCCTCCCCTATGTAGCCCCAAGCGCAATAGTGGCAGTGGAATGCCTTGCTTGGGGTGAAAAGATTAAAAAAAATACATTCAAGGGACTTTTACGATAGTTACAGAGCCTCTCATATCGGTCTTAGAGGACATCTGGAATCGTCCTCGGTCCTGCCGAAGCAAGGTTTTAAAACAGAGTGCAGTGGATTTTATGCTAATACTTGAAACCTGAATTTCACATATCATTGTCCAGTAATCGATTAACTGATTTGTTGTCACGGCTTTGCAGGCTTTTAAAGTCAGAAAACATTTTAAATTGGAATATTCTTTTGGTAATAATAATGATTTTTAATATTAAAATTACACTAATTAATCCATAGTTGCTGGAGAGAAGAGGTGGATTCATACATTTCCCAAAGTCATTTGCGCCTAAGTGAATTTAACGAACCTGACGGGAATATAAACTCCGATCGCAGACATCAAATTCATAACCCTTATCCATTTCATTACCTGCATATTAAAGCACCTGCTATTCCCAACTGGTCAACCATTTAGGTACTGATCAAGCTCGACGTTGCTGAACTTCTGTAGTATTACAAAAAACTGTGATTCAACGTGAAATGGTAATAAACCACAGCAATGTAGATGAACTTGCTTTTTCCTGCTCTATTGTTACACAAACATAGAAAAATCAAGCCTGTATCTATATTAATTGAATCATACTTTCGTTGTGGTGTAAGAGATATTGGCTCGGACGAATCGGAGACCCGTGTTCGAATTCCTATCAGATTCGTTGCATTTACTTGCGAGCAACTATCCTTAGCAAAGATATGAATCCATCTGTTTCCCCAAACTATGGGATGAATAGCAGAACAGATTGGGTCTTATAGTTTTGGTTGACAACCAGTCTACTACAAAAAGAAACGGCAGCCTACTGCGAGAAAATCTGCCTAGTCAGCCTTATATCGAAAGATACATGATCAGCCAAACCTGTATTACGTATGACACTTAACTGACTGACGGTAACAAAAGAAAGTAGCACTTTTAAAGTGTACCAACAGGTATTAATATAGACTGTCACTAAGAAAGCATTTTAGATGGACTATGCACCATAACAAATTTTGAGTATTAATTGTAGTGCAACTATAATCATCATTTATGGTGCATTGGGCAGTAACATTTTGCTGCTGTTTCTGTAACAAACTGTTTTTTACGGGGCAGTGTTGGTAGCCCTGCACCTAACTCCCAAACGTGGAGGACCATTCTTGATCGTTTACAGCACCTGGTATTCCCAAATGGTCACCCATTTAAGTACTGACCAGTCCCGATATTGCTTAACTTCGGTGATCGGACGGGAACCGGTGTATTCAACACGATATAGCCGTAGTAACTAGCCATATAATAATTTTATGTTATAGAGGTATTGTATTTACATATATTAATATTAAATGCCAGTTTAATCACGTCGAAAAAAAAATGACCGAATATTTTGTTGACTCCTTACAATTATTTGAAGCTTTTCATATGTGGATCTATAAAAAATAATTTTTGAATCATTATGATAATTTATAATTCGGAGGTGATCACTTTATTAATTGATAGCAATAAAAAAAACTGATCTCAGTTTTTTGTCAAGCATATCAATTCTAGTTTACCTATTATTATATATTATCTGACGTTTCGAGCATAAGTGTATTTATATTGAGCAGGTGCTATGAAACAGCAAATATACGCAAGCTGCCTAGCAAAAAATAATTTTAATGAAAATAAATATTGTTTTGAAAAGTTAAAGAACGTGGAAGCCTAGTGACGAGCAAAATTTCTCAGTTCAGGAGATGTGGAGACAGAAATGTATTTATAGTAAAATAGATATTACTACAAGTAATATCTATTTTACTATAAATACATTTCTGTCTCCACATTGAAGGAATGTAATTGTATTTTGTGTTTTGATAACCAGCATAGCAAAGTTCAGATAAATAAACCTCGAAATTGTTTTATAAACAATGTACCTGAAACATGACGTATTCAGACAGTTAAGTTGGCAGCAGTAGTCAATCAGAAGTAGTCAATCAGCAGTTGAGATCTGAAGACGAACCCAGAGATCGTATGCTTGACCTCCGCTAATACCACCTCCCTCACTATAACCAATCTCACCGAGAAGCGAATAAAGATTTGTTGTATATATTTATTTATATATGCGTGTTACTGTCGTCATTTTATCAACGTGAAAAAGACAGTCGATTTTAACAGCGAGGAACTTGGGTTCAAGTTTTAATTTTGTCGTCTTCATATTGATATACAACACTATTAATTGACAGTATATTTTAAATTCTTATTAATATTAGAATATTTCCTGATGATAATAGCATGATTATGCGATTCTTTATAAAGAAATATGCAGTATTCATTGACCAAACAGTTAGTGTTACTGTTGAAATTTATATTTAAAAAAAATATTTTCTTAAAACACTTTTTCAGGGAAAAACGTTTTTTAATTCTTTTAGCTGTTATCGCTCTTTTTAGTATCGACGGCGGTTTCCTTCCTAATCTCTTGTTTAAAGTATTATACAAAGTCAATAATGTGCCCCACAACGCACATCCAAAATTAAATACGTTCTGCTATATTAATTTTAGATGTGCGTTGTGGTGCAGTGGATATCGACTTAGAATGATAAATCGGGGAGCTGAGTTCGAATTACAGTTGAATTCCTTGCATTCACTTTCGCACAATTACTCTTGGGAAAGGTACTAATCCGTCTCTTCCCTTCAATTATGGGTTAAATAATAGGGCAGATTGGGATCTATAGCCTTGGTTGGCAACCAGTCTACCGCAGAAAGCAATGGCAACCTAGTGCGGGATAATCTTCTGCCCAGTCAGTCATGTCTCTTTCGAGACATGATCGCCCAAGCGTGTATCACGTATGGCACTTAACTGACTGACTGAATTTTGTGAATTGGTAATCATAGGATGTGCGTTGTGGTGCAGCGGATATCGGCTCCGACCGAGAAATTGAGGAGCCGAGTTCGAATTCCAATTGAACTCCTTGCATTCACTTACGCACAAATACCCTTGGGAAAGGTATTACACCATCTCCTTCCATTTATGGGTTAAATAACAGAACAGATTGGGTCCTACAGCCTTGGCTAGCAACCAGTCTACCGTAGAAAACAACGGCATCCTACTGCGGGATAATCTTCTGCCCAGTCAGTCATGTCTCTTTAGAGACATGATCGCCTAAAGCGTGTATCACGTATGGTAGTTAACTGAAAAAGTCAATACTTTGATTAAGTCATTATTTTTTTTTTCAAGTTGCATGTGCTTATAATTTCAGTTATTGTAGCTATTGTAATTCCTCAAGTAAAGTGATTTCTGTTTGTTTGTTTGTTTTTTTGTTTGTTATTTTTTTTTGTTTGTTCTTTTGTTTTTTTTGTTTTTTTGTTTTTATTTTTTTTTTGTCAAAATTCTTTGTAGGAAGTTCTGTAGCGCCTGCCGACGAGCTCCGACGTTTCCCTTCAAGATAGACAGATTTCATTCACATGAAATCATTTTTTAATGATTGATCTGAGAAATAATTCAATATATTGTATTTAGCTGGCAGTTTAGTCATTTCTGAACGATTTGGACACCATGATTGGCATTCATAAGTTCAGTTCTGACAATGCCATTTAAGAATATGGCTTGAGTTCTTAGTTTAGTGTATTGGTTTCGTAGCGTTTTGCAATGTTGAATAAAATTACCCATAGCGTAGCTTATTCTATTCTCCTTTTCCTCGTCTCCTGACTTGTGTATAAATAAATTAATACACAAGTAATTGGTCAATACAAAGAGATAAATCTTAGCAAAAAGTTTCAGGCCATAGGATTATACAACAGTGATCAATATATGTTTATGTATGACATTTATTATGATATATTTATATATTCAAGTGCTACGAAAAAACATTCTTGTTTAACAATAGTTACTGAAAACTGATTTTTATGATTCAGTCAGTTAAATGCCATACATGATACACGCTTGGACGATCATGTCTCGAAGGGGACATGACTGACTGGACAGAAGATTATCCCGCAGTAGGTTGCCATTGCGTTCTGCGGTAGAATGGTTGCCAGCCAAGTCTATCGAACCCAATCTGTCCTATTATTTGACTCATAGCCGTAGGGAGAAGAGATAGATTATATTACATTATTATATTAAGTATGATTAGTAGGTGATCAGTTTATTAATTCATAACAAAAGAAAACCGATCCCCATTTTATGCCCAGTAAGGTTTTCATTAAGTTTTCAATTATTTACATTCAGTCAGTCAGTTAAGTGCCATACGTGATACACGCTTTGGGCGTTCATGTCTCGAAAGGAACATGACTGACTGAGTAGAAGATTATTCCGCAGTAGGTTGCCATTGCTTTCTGCGGTAGACTGGCTGCCAGCCAAGGCTGTAGAACCCAATCTGTCCCGTTATTTAACCCATAACTGGAGGAAAGAGACGGATTAATACCTTTCCCAGTGGTATTTGTGCATAAATGAATGCAAGGATTTCAACGGAAATTCGAACTCGGCTCCTCAATTTCTTGCTCGGAGCCGTTATCCACAGCACCACAACATACATCCTATGATTACCAATTAACAAAAAAAAATTATAAAATCTGGAAATAGAAAATGAGTAACTATTTTTTTGTCAAGTATTACGTTCTCTAAGTAATTACAGCAGTGTTAAAAAATGGATAGTTATAAATAAATACATTCTATAACATTCTTCTTCTTCTTCTTCATGTGTCGTGTCCCTTCAGGACGTAGGCCAACATGGACTCCCACTTTGCTCTGTCTGTTGTCGCTCTCAGTATTTTTTCTCTGGGTCAGTCAGTCAGTCAGTCAGTCAGTCAGTTAAGTGCCATACGTGATATACGCGTTAGGCGATCATGTCTCGAAAGAGACATGACTGACCAGGCAGAAGATTATCCCGCAGTAGGTTGCTATTGCTTTCTGCGGTGGACTGGTTGCCAGTCACGTCTATAGAACCCAATCTGTCCTGTTATTTGACTCATAGCTTGAGGTGGAAGAGATGTATTATATTATTAAGTTTAATTAGTGGGGGATCGGTTTATTACTTCATAATAATAGAAAACCAGTCCCCCACTTTATGACCAGTAAAAGCCTTAATCATGATTCCAACTGTTATATTCATTCAGTCAATTAAGTGCCATACGTGATACACGCTTGGGCGATCATGTCTCGAAAGAGACATGACTGACCGGGCAGACGATTATCCCCGCAGTAGGTTCCATTGCTTTCTACTGTAGACTGGTTGCCGACCAAGGCTATAAAACCTAATCTGTCCTATTATTTAACCCATAACTGGAGAGAAGAGACGGATTAATATCTTTCCCAATGGTATTTGCACGTAAGTGAATGCAAGGAATTCAACTGTAATTCGAACTCGGCTCCCCGATTTCTCGTTCCGAGCCGATATTCACTGCGCCACAACGCACATCCGTTTCTCTTGGTATCTCTTCTAGAACCCGCTCCGCATCCATTTGCTCAGAATTAAAAAGTACCTCTCGTGCTGCTTTCCCCTGTCTCTCCTTTTCTTGATCCGACCTGTGAGTATTAAATTCTCCAGGCTCTCCTTCTTCATTACGTGTCCCAGGAACCTCATTTGTCTCTTTCTGATATTAAATATGAGTTTTCTTCTCATTTGTATCCTTTCCAACACCTCATTGTTGCACACGTGCTCCCTTCATGGTATCCTCAGCATCCTTCTGTAAAACCACATTTCTGCTGCTTCAAGCCTCTCCTCCATCCTTGATGAGATCATCCAGCATTCACTTCCATACAGAAGAACAGATATCCAGCTCTCTTTCTTTGTTTTTAATGAGATTTTCTTGTCTTTCGCTACTCTGGTTAGCTTCTTGAATGCGTCTTTGGCCATGCCAATAGGTCTTTGGATCTCCATGTCACACTTTCCATCCTCTGTCAAGACACTTCCCAGGTATCATAAGCCGATAATAAAAATACATATTTGAATATTTGTCTCTATTAAAATTTTCGAAATATTTTGATTTATAATCTAATTCTTAGGAAGTCGGAATGTGAAGCGTTTGTTATATCGAATATCTACTTCTTAAAGAGGAGTAATCATTTCTTTGCCATTCTTTTCGTAATGAAATCAGCTCCGTACGCAGCACAAATGTCTCGAGCAGCTTTGTGACCTTGACATTCGAGAATGTTCGACATGTTCTCTTTGCCTTTAAGCAAAGAGAAAATTTCGAATGTGCTCATTATTATCTTTTTTTTACCTAGCATTCTATATCTAAGGGGGTGTCTAATCTAAACTTATTTATAAATGGAACTTTGTCTGTGTGTGTGTGTGTGTGTGTGTGTGTGTGTGTGTCGGTTACCTATAGACTCCAAAACGGCTGAACCGATTTATCTGAAAATGTACACAGTTGTAATATAAGCGCCCGCGAGTGTTCTTAGCTAGGTTTTTTGTCGAGGTACTCCCGATAAATATCGAAAATCGATAATCGAAAAAATCGGGTTATAGAAGGAGTGGTCCTATTTTAATCAAATTTGATACATTTGACAAAGACATAAGAAACGATATTCAGAAGTTTCAAGGTTCTTACAATCGTGCAGAAAATCGAATATATATATATATATATATATATATATATATAAATATATAAAGCTGTTTGTGTGTGTGTCTGTTATATATATATATATATATATATATATATATATATATATATATATATATAAAGATGTTTGTGTGTGTGTCTGTTTATCTGTCTATATGTCCTTTATACAAATCCACAATTTTTATCCGATTCTCACCAAACATCACACAAATATTCTTTAGGCTGCATCTGCGCTCCATGACCATGGATTAGTTTTAAAGCTTTAATTACACCCGAGCAACGCCGGGCTATACTGCTAGTCTGAAATAAAACTGAAATGACATTAGACAAGTGTTCCACAAGATGACCAGAGTTGCTAAGAAGCAAAAAAAAAAAAAAAAAAAATGCTACCGAAGATCATTTCTTCTTGATGATTCGTAGAACACCAAGAGCACTTTGATGTGTAGTAACGGCTAGCAAGCCTGTCTCAATTACGACTGAGCAATTACATCTAAGCTACGCTTAGAAAATCACCTTTCCCTTATGAGTGGGGTTTGCTACTTGGTGTAATGGTTAACAAGATTGAGTTGAAACCACATAACTTGTGTTACTGCCTTTTCTTTCTTCTTCTATGTGCCCTGTCCCTTCAGGACGTAGGCGATCATTGCTTTCCACGTCTCCCTATGCCTGGTGACTCTTAGACCGTCTTCTCCTGTTACACCATGCAACCCTTGTTCCATCATCCATTTGGTTAGGTCCTTCAAATATGTTATCCGTTGCTTTCCTCTGTCTCTTTTTCCCTCTATCTGGCCTGTTAGTATCAGGTTCTCCAAGCCTTCTTTCCTCATTGCATGTCGCAGGAACTTCAGCTGTCTCTTCCTGATGCTCAGTATTAATTTCCTTTTTGTTTCCATCATTTCTAAAACCTCTTCATTGCTCACAGGCTCAATCCATGATATTCGCAGCATCCTTCTGTAGAACCACATTTCAGTTGCTTCAAGTTTTCTTTAGGCTAACTATTTTACACACATTCTGATAACGCTTGTTTTGTTCATCATCATCATCATCATCATCATTATCAGTCTCTTTGACTGATTCAATTATTTGCGGGGTCTGGGGGCGTGTATCCTGAAGATAAAATTCAACCTTCTCCAATGTGTTGACGTTAGCTCTCAAGATTACGACATTGTCATGTCCGCCCACTCTCTCTCTCTCTCTCTCTCTCTCTCTTTCTCTCTCTCTTTCTTCCATGTAGTGTAATGGCTAGCATGCTTGTCTCGCTAAATGAATTACTGAAGACAGTTGGATCTTCATTGGGCACCCCATACTTGTTGCCTTGTGCCACATATAATGTACGTTTAGAAAGCCATCATTCGCAGAATATCAGAAAAACGAACGAAAAATAGATTAAAACTTGACATTTTGCAAGTAGACATAAAACTTGAAAAAGTCGGGGACAGATTTGACATTTTGTTTATATTATGAACAGGGAAATTCCTTCTAAAAGGATAGAATTTAATATTCTTTGATTCTTATAAATGTCGTGCGCAGAGGAAAGTAGATGCCAATCTACTAAAATTATTTTAGCAAAAAGCGTTGTCGAATTTTTTATTTTTTTTTTTACTCGCGGACCATTTTATTAAAGCAAAGCCCCAAAACAGTTTAAAAAATATTTCCGTATCATGTGAAGTGAACTAATTATTTTATTCTATTTGATTGGATCTCGTCTTCACGAAACTTCTGAAGAACTCTCAAAAGAAGCGATTACAAGAACAGTTCATTCCGAAACGATTCTTGTAATTCTTAAAGCAATATTTGTATTTCGCTTTCTTTCTTTGACTCAATATTCCAACCGCTGTCCTCTCCAGAGTAAACTCAGAATTAAATGATTTCAAGTAATTTGCTCAGTTTTGAATATTTTTTTAATGAAAATTCGACTAAAGCAAAAAAAGAAATTATGCTGAAGTAATGTCTTAATTAATCATCGTTTCCATGGTAACGTTGAATATTTTTTTATTTTTGTTCCAAAATCACTTTTTTATTGTTTTTTTTTTTTTTTTTGTGGATTCCAATTTTTTTAATTCACTGTTTAAAGAGAACGAAACACACGAATGGTGTAATCAATCTACCGCTGTCGAAATATTAATTTGTACTCGAACAGTTAAAAATATTCATGTTAAAAAAAAAGGGAAAAAATCAATGTTTGACAATAAATATTTAATTTGCATCATAATATTAATTACAAACAAACAATATTATTAATACAAACAAATGAAATGAAACTAATTTGTCATTGTAAATGCCAAGTTGTTTTAACTTGATTAAATAAACGGATTTCTTCTTTTTGATTCATTCTTTCATTTTTTTTTCTTGTTTCCATGCCACATACACATGGTTGAATCATCCTCATTCCTTTTTTATCACATTAGTAAGAGGGAAGTTTCACTCAGGCAGGTTCAAATTTGTGGAACAACCTCTCGAGAGTGTTATTTCTGTTAAACTACAATTTTCAAGTCTACCGTCATTTATCCTACATATACTTGCACTTACTTCTTCCTCCTAATCTGTACAGAAACCTCATTTAGTAAATTTCTACCTTCATTGCCTCTTGAGCCTCGTATTGAGTGAACATGAGAAATGTATTGGCTACTCTCACTACTACAACAACATTACCTTATTCTAATTATTTTTTAATCATTTCACCCCAAACAAGAGAGGATCGTCACTAGTTTGCAGAGGGTTACAACGAGAGAAAAGACTGGATAGAGTATTGAAGAAAGAATAGAAGATGAGCAGGATTCCAAAAAATAGAAAATAGAACGAGGTTCTGTGAGTATCAGGTTTTCCAAGCCCTCCTTCCTCATTACGTGTCCAAGAAACTACAGTTCTCTCTTTCTGGTATTAAGTAGAAGTTTCCTTGTCGTTGTCATAATCTCCAAAACATCGTCTTTGCTCAAATGTTCAGGCCATGATATCCTCAGCAATAGACTAATTGGAGTAGATAGACTAAACTATCGCCCGGTTCGCATTCCACCCACGTCTATTGAACAGATGAAGAGGCTCATCCCTTGTTTCCTATTTAGGATGCGGTTTCCGGCTTTCTCTTTTCCAATCTTTTAACTCTTACGTAGCCCCCTGCGCACCAGTGGCGTCATCGCCTTGCTTGGGGTGATATGATTAAAAAAAAATATGTCAAGGTTATAAAAACTGACTAGGTTGAAGATACCGGTGTAAATAATTTCTAAAAAGATATATGATCGCTTTTATGTATGTTTTTAAATGTCTTCTATTTGTTGGTTGTTTTTGTTTTATGGCATATCAACACCTCGGCGGGTCATTTATTGCCAACTAAATTTTATTTATTTATACCTTTTTCTTTCAACTCTTGTTGTTTTTATGGAAGTTTTTGTGTCTAGTAATACTCTTTCTTTTCGACTACCAAGATTCATTGGGGATTTGTTTTTAAGAGTAGGGTTTCCAAGTTATTTAACCCATAACTGGAGGGAAGGGACGGATTAATACCTTTCCCAAGGGTACCAGTGCTTAAGTGAATGAAGGTATTCAACTGGAATTCGAACTCGGCTCATCGATTTCTCTTTCAGAGCCGAAAGGCCACCGCACCACAATGCACATCCGTCCATAAACGCTTACAGAACCTGGTATTCCCAAGCGGTCACTGACCAGGCTCAACGTTACTTAACTTCGGTGATCGAGCGAGAACCACTGTATTCAACGTGATATGGCCGTAAGCATTCACATCCGTCACTAAACGCTTACAGCACCTGGTATTCCCAAGCGGTCACCCATCTAAGTACTGACCAGGCTCAACGTTGCTTAACTCCGGTGATCGAGCGAGAACCGGTGTATTCAACGTGATATGGCCGTAATCTCTTTTATTTGCGACCTCTTGTGTTATTTCTTTGTTTTTTTTGGGTATATCTATTATGGTGCCTTTCACGTGCTGGCTTTTTTTTTCTTTCTTTCTTTCGTAATTTCTAAATTTCTAAATTTCTACCTGATGCTTTGTTTATAGCTTTTTCTTTTTAATTGATTTTCTAGCTTTTTCTTTCTTGTTAACTTTCTTCTTTTCCGTTTCATTCTTTCTACTTATCTTACTTTTTTCTTGTTTTTCTTTTCTTTTCTTTCACTAAAATTTAAAAAGCAGACATTTAAATGATGAGAATATAATACAAACGACCTGAAATATAAAGGTATGTTTCATGTATGTAACCTCGTTCTACAAGTGGATCATTCCTTGATAGTGTGTTCTGTTATATTTTATAATAGAAACCCCACAGTAACATATCCAGAATAGTATTCTATTATTCTATTATTCCGCAATTCATCGCCGGTCAATTTGCTTTCGCCGTCTAAAACCTCTTCTTTAGATCGCTCTTATAGAAGATTTTCGTGACCAAAGGAATCTGATTTCTGAAGTCATTCAGCTTCATGAATTTTGGTTCCATTAATGTCTTCAAAAGAGTCATTTTCATTTTTATTTCATTTTAACTTTGTCACACCATTTCATCATCTATAATCCCACCCATAAATACAACATTATCTCCGTTTGATTCTGAGATGGCAATAGCCACCCGGATATTGGTCCACCCGTTTAATCGTTAGTATAAAAAAAAAAACAACTGAAAAAAAATCCCCTTAATGTATTTTGCAGCTCATTGCAGTCTGTTTTAGGTTTTATTTTTAGATGTGTTTTAAAAGCTGCCGATTGATTGACATCACTTGTCTTGTAACTTTTTTTTATAATCATATCACCCCAAGCAAGGTATTTTACTGCCACTGTTGTGCAGGGGGATACATAAGAGAAAAATTATGAAAAAGAGTGGGTATCAGGAAGTGGGTAAGAGAAGGATGAGTTTTTATCAATATTTAAACTTGGAATATTTAAATTTCAAATATTGTATTCAAAGCAGTATATTAAATTTATAAGATTTAATTTCCATGAACATCGAGTGAACTTAAATTAAAATCTATTAAACTGTCAGTTTCAAATATGCACCTGATTATTACATAACGCCTAAAACTCCGAGTCGGATAATATATATATATATATATATATATATATATATTGAGCTCTGTTTTATTAACATCTGAATAATAATGCTATATATATGTGCATAATCATATGTTTGAAATTATTTGTTTGAACATTATTTTTGATCGATACTCGTATTTAAGTAGATATTCTGTTTATAATCAAACAGTATTATATATTTATTTCTAATGGCCTGATTATTTACGATAGATTTTTGTTACGAAAATATGTATCATTCAGCAGGATTCGAACCTGCGACCCCTATTTACATAGGGGAAGCCACCATGTAATCTGGCGCGTCTTAGATTTTTCGACAACGAATGACGATCAGTCACAGCGAAGTCAAATTAAGCCAGATCACATGGTGGCTTCTTCTATGTATATAGGGGTCGCAGGTTCGAATCCTACCGAATGATACATATTTTCGTAACAAAAATTTATCGTAAATAATCATACCGGTAGAAATAAATATATAATAATGTTTGATTACAAACAGAATATCTACTTAAATACGAGTCAGTCAGTTAAGTGCCATACGTGATAAACGCTTGGGCGATCATGTCTCGAAAGGGAGAGACATGACTGACTGGGCAGTAAGATTATCCCGCACTAGGTTGCCATTGCTTTCTGCGGTAGACTGGTTGCCGACCAAGGCTAAAGAACCGAATCTGTCCTGTTATTTAACACATAACTGGAAGGAAGAGACGGGTTAATACCTTTCCCAAGGGTATTTGCGCGTAAGTGAATACAATGGATTCAACTGGAATTCGAACTCGGCTCGCCAGTTTCTCGTTCCGAGCCGATATCCACTGGACCACATATCTATCTGGCCTGTTAGTATCAGGTTCTCAAAGCCCTCCTTCCTCATTGCATGTCCCAGGAACTTCAGTTGTTTTTTTTTTTATCCAGGTACTCAGTAGTAATTTCCTTTTCGTTTTCATCCTTCCCTAGACTTTATCATTGCTCACATGCTCGATCCATTACATCCGCAGCATCCTTCTGTAGAACAACATTTCAATTGCTTCAAGTTTTTCCTTCCTCTTCGATGATATTGTCCAGCATTCAGTCAGTCAATTAATTGTAATACCTGATACACTCTTGGGCAATCATGTCTCGAAAGAGACATGACTGACTGGACAGAAGATTATCCCGTAGTAGGTTGCCATTGCTTTTTGCGGTAGACTGGTTGCCAGCCAAGGCTATAGAACCCAATCTGTCCTGTTCTTTGACTCATAACTAGAGGAGGAAAAGATGTATTATATTATTTAGTAGTAGTTAGTGGAGGATCAGTTTATTACTTCATAACAATATAAAACTGATCCCCCACTTTATGCCTAGTAAAAGCCTTAATCATGTTTTCAGGTATTATCTCCATTCAGTCAGTTAAGTGCCATACGTGAAACACGCTTTGGGCGCTCATGTCTCGAAAGGGACATGACTGACTGGGTAGAAGATTATCCCGCAGTATGTTGCGATTGGTCATTAAAAACGAGACTAGTGAATGAAACTGATTGGACTACGTGAACTGCTCAGTATTAGCGAGCTATGTTTTCATTATTATGACTCGGATCTTTCTGGACAAAACGCAAGACTTACCCCCCCTCGTTGATCAGATTCTGAGAATTGAACATGTTCCGGATCTTTTGCGAACCTTACATGTTAACAATCGCCTAATGGAAGGCACCCTTACTTGTATATATATTTATGAAAAAAAAAAAAAAATATATATATATATATATATATATTTTTATTTATGAAAAACGTCTTAAAATCAAAGTACTTGAAGTTATTAATTAAGTTCTATCTTTAGAAGAATCGTTTTGGGATACACCGTTAATCTCGTCTTCGCACCCATAATGAACCTGTCGGATTAAATTAAAATCTTTTTCTCAAAATGCCCGACAGGAACGGATATCGACAAATTCTCCCTGGGCATCGTTTGTATATTATTATATTTTGTTTTTGTAGTTTTTATTTTACTATGTATTTTTTTTTATCACAGCCTTTCCCCCCAACTCGGTGTAATTAGCTAGAATTGTGTGTTAGATAGTTTTACGTCTGAGATACTTCCTGAAGTTGACCAATCCTTGCGAATATAGAATTAAAAAATAAATACAAATTCGGAATTAAAAATCCAAGCAAGAAATAAAAAAGAAAGTAAATGAAATTTTTTATTTTTTTTATTACGTGTTGGAATAATTATGGTCGACATTCAGATCGTTACAACATTCTAAACTCTGTGTGGCTGGTTCGGAACAGAATAACGTACATTTCTTAAAGTAAGTCAGCCATAAATATATTACTATTTACTTACGGTGAAATTAGTTCCTTACTTTGCTCTTAGTTTTAATTCCTTCCTTCCTTCCTTCCTTCCTTCTTTTCAATTTCATCTTTCATTCACGATTTTCTTTCTTTGCTCATAGATTTTATCCTTTTTTTTTTTATCATATCACCCCGAGCAAGGCGGTAACGCCACCGATGTGCAGGGGGTTACGTAAGAGTGAAAAGATTGGAAAAGAGAGAGCTAGAAACCACATCCTAACCAGGAAACAAGGGATGAGCCTCTTCACCCGTTCAGTAGACTTGGGTGGAGTGTGAACCGGGCGATAGTTTAGTCTATCTACTCCAATTGGAAAAAAAAGCCTTGCTTCATTCCTTCCTTCCTTTTCTTTGGTTCAAATCGTCTCTCACTCATTATTTTCTTAATTTGCTCGTTTTTATTCCTTCCTTCCTTCCTTCCTTCCAATTTCATCTTTCAGCCACTATTTTATTTCTTTGCTTTTAATTTTTATTCCTATAGAATAATAGAAAAGAAAAAAAAAAGAAGAGGAAAAGAATGGAAATGAGTAAAAGATTGGAAAATAGAAAGCCGGAAACCACATCCTAAACAGGAAACAAGGCATGAGCCTCTCCACCCGTTCAATAGACGTGGGTGGAGTGTGAACCGGGCGATAGTTAAGCCTATCTACTCCAATTGGAAAAAAAAGCCTTGCTTCATTCCTTCCTTCCTTTTCTTTGGTTCAAATCGTCTCTCACTCATTATTTTCTTAATTTGCTCGTTTTTATTCCTTCCTTCCTTCCTTCCTTCCAATTTCATCTTTCAGCCACTATTTTATTTCTTTGCTTTTAATTTTTATTCCTACCTTCCTTCTTTCCTTTCTTCCTTTCTTCCAAATCGTCTCTCATTCATTATTTTCTTAATTTGCTCTATGATTTTATTCCTTCCTTCTTCTCTTGCTTCCTTTCGATTTCGTTTTTCATTCACTATTTTCTTTCTTTAGTCTTAGTTTTCCTCCCTTTCTTTCTATTTCGTCTTTCATTCATTATTTTCTTTCTTTTCTCTTCGTTTTTATTCTTTCCTTCCATTCTTCCTTCCTTCCATCGTTTCGATTTCGTCTTTCCTTCATTATTTTCTACGACTGATCTACCGACTTCATTCCTTGTTTCTTTCTTTCTTTTTTCTTTGCTTCAGTTTTCATTCTGTTTCTCCTTCTCTCTCTTCTTTCCTTTTATGCCTTTTTTTTTTCATTTTTCATTCTTTTCAATTTCGCTACTTTTTCTTCTATTCATCTATATTTTCTCTTTCTTTCCTCGTCCATTTTCTTTGTCTTTTTTTTTTTACTCTCTGTTTGCTTCATTGTTTTGTACTTCTAAAATCATATCTTTGTTTTCTTACTTTGCTCAGATTTCCGTTCACGTACTTTGAATGCTTCAAGTTTCCTTTTTCATTTCCCGTGAAAAATTGCACAATATTCTCATCTCAAACTATACTTCTCCTATCATATGTGTTATTATATTGCATATAGAGTTACACACTCGCATCAAAATGTCTTTCACAGTTTCAAGGTTATCACTGTTCCTAATATGTCATGCTTGCTTATATATCTAATCTAAACTTATTTATAAATGGAACTTTGTCTCTCTCTCTCTCTTTCTCTGTGTGTGTGTTCCTGTTACCTATAGACTCCAAAACGGCTGAACTAATTTGCTTGAAAATTTACACTGTTGTACTATAAACGTCTGCAAGTGTTCTTAGCTAAGTTTTGTGTCGAGGTACCCCCGATAAATATCGAAAATCGATAATCGAAAAAATCGGGTTTGAGAAGGAATAGTCCGATTTTAATCAAATTTGATATACTCATAGACAAAGACATAAGAAACAATATTCAAAAGTTTCAAGGTTGCAGTTCTTACAATAGTGAAAAAAATCGATAATATATATATATATATATATATATATATATATATATATATATATAGATAAAAGGCAAGATGTTTGTGTGTGTGTCTGTTTATCTGTCTGTATGTCTGTATTTTTTCAGCCCTTTTATTTTAGTTTTTGCTTCGGGTTTGGCTTTAAATATGTATAATTGTAGTTCTTAGTCTCAGCCATGATATCATTTACTCAGAGGACTTATTTAGCCTTCAAAATTCAGTTTACGACGAAAAAGACTTATTTGATATCGATACCAGAAAAACAAAATTTGACTTACATCCATTCATTTTTCTTTCAGTCTACGGTTTCGCTTTAACTGGAAACAATTATTATATTCTAGTCTTTCGTGCCAACGTCCAAAGAGTCTGAGTTCCAGGACCATGGATTAGTTTTAAAGCTTTCATTACACCCGATCAACGCCGGGCTATACTGTATATATGAAATGATTTGTTTGAATCTTATTTTTGATCGATACTCATATTTAAGTCAATATTCTGTTTTTAATTAAAAAGTATTATATATTTATATCTACTGGCCTGATTATTTACGATAAATTTCTATTACGAAAGTAAATAGGTTCACCTATGTGGATAGGGGTCGCAGGTTCGAATCCTCCCGAATGACACACATTTTCGTAATAAAAATTTATCGTAAATAATCAGGCCAGTAGATATAAATATATAATACCGTTTAATTAAAAACAGAATATCTACTTAAATATGAGTATCGATCAAAAATAATGTACAAACAAATAATTTCAAATTGTCAGTTGTTTATAACCAAGTTTCGTTAACCCTCGTTAAGTGACATATATATATATATATATATATATATATATATATATATATATATATATATATTACAGAAAAGTGAGAGAACAGGTAGATTTTAAACCCATTGTTTAAGCATTTACTTATATAAAGAGTCCTCGATACAACTTAGAGCTTAATATTGTAATTTTGTTATAACAATGGTTTATAAAATCTTTATTTTTATTTTAAAATTAAGAATTAAATTTAAATTTTATTTTAAAATTAAAAATTGAATTTTCTTTTAATATTAAAAATTAAATCAAATTTTTATTTAAATTAAAAAAGCTTTTTATTGCAATAGTTTATAATGCTTTTATAAACCATTGTGATAACAAAATTACAATGTATATAGTCATCCGCAGACAGATCTGTTTCGCTGTACCACAGCTCATCAGTACGATTAGACTCCGATTGATTTTTAACCCAGGATTGAAACCCGACCGAACTGGCTTTAGTCGGCGAAACTACCTCTGAGCTATGGGCGCTCGGTAAAAGGAGGTAAACTTTTTAGCGTGTATATTATCATTATACACGTCCAATAGCTGAGAGTGTTCTAATTCACTGCTGAATAACGTATATATATATATATTGAACCCATGGGATCTGCAGTTTTTTTTTATTTAAACATTAAAAATTAAAATACACACACACACACACACACACACACACACACACACACACATATATATATATATATATATATATATATATATATATATGTATATATATTATTTACAATGTTCAGATTGTTGTCCTCCTCTTTATTGCCATATTCATATTGACGACGTTTCGACCGTTGTGCATCCTTGCCTTTTTCAACTGATTGGAATTTCTCACTGTTTTCGTTCCATGATCCATGTATTCTGGATGTCTTTGTATATCCCTTTAACTCAATTCTATGTTATTATTTGACCAATGCCGTAGCCTAGTATTGAACTCACAACTCTTTGGGTCAAGTCTCTGGATCTAACCAACGTTTTTATTCACAGGGCCATGTGTTTGGCTACAGCAGTGGTGAGCAAATAATCTAGAGAGTTGGGTTAAAAGGGAGAAAACTGAGAAATCCAGAAGTGGCGTGGCTCATAGAGCCAGAACGTTATCGTCCAATATATATACCATTCAGTATACAGCGGTGGAAACGTCGTGAATATGTATATGGCAATAAAGATGAAAACAACAGTCCGAACATTGTAAATAATATAAATACTAACTTATCTCAGAAGTATAGATAAATAAACATATATATTTGGAAATAAGCAAGCACACACACACAAACACACACATATATATGTTTACGTGCTTGAATGAAATCATTTGTACAGTTCTGAGTGTTTTACTGTTCCTACCCATACATCTCTAATCTTTCTTTCGTTTGAACCAATTTTTTGCATCCCTTCATAATGTGCTTTGCAGTTTCATTATTTAACATGTGTTGCTCCCATAAACTGCATCTGCAATGACTATCAATTTTAGTAGTAGTAGAAGTAGTATTAGTAGTAGAAGTAGTAGTAGTAGTAGTAGCAGTATGTGGAAGTAGTAGTAGTGGAAGTAGTAGTAGTAGTGGGAGTAGTAGTAGTAGTGGAAGTAGTAATAGTGGAAGAAGTAGTAGTAGTAGTAGAAGTTGTAGTAGTAGAAGTAGTAGTAGTGGCGGTAGTAGTAGTAGCAGAAGTAGTAGTAGTAGTGGAAGTAGTGGAAGTAGTAGTCGTAGTGGGAGTAGTAGTAGTAGAAGTAGTAGAAGTAGAAGTAGTAGAAGTAGAAGTAGTAGTAGTAGTAGTAGAAGTAGTAGTAGTAGTAGAAGTAGTAGAATTAGTAGTAGTAGTAGTAGAAGTAGTAGAATTAGTAGTACTAGTAGTAGTAGAATTAGTAGTACTAGTAGTAGTAGAAGTAGTAGTAGTAGTAGTAGAAGTAGTAGTAGTAGTAGAATAGTAGTAGTGGAAGTAGTAGAATTAGTAGTACTAGTAGTAGTAGAATTAGTAGTAGTAGAAGTAGTAGTAGAAGTAGTAGTAGTGTAAGTAGTAGTAGTAGAAGTAGTAAAGTAGCAGTAAAGGGATGTACGTTGTGCTGCTGAAAAGGGATCGACTCGGAACGAGAAATCGGAAAGCCGAGTTGGAACTCCAGTTGAATCCGTTGCATTCACTTACGCGCAAATATCATTGGGAAATATATTAATTCGTCACTTCTCTCTCCAGTTATCGGTTAAATAGCAGGACAGATTAGGTTCTATAGCCTTTGTTGGCAACCAGTCTACCGCAGAAAGTAATGGCAACCTACTGCGGGAAAATCTTCTGCCCTGTCAGTCATGTCTGTTTCAAGACATGATCGCCTAAACGTGTATTACGTATGGCACTTAATTAACTGAATGAATATAATAGTTGGAATCATGATTTAGGCTTCTACTGGTCATCAAGTGGGGGATCGGTTTTCTATCGTTATGAAGTAATAAACCGATCCCCCACTAAGTAATACTTAATAATATAATGCATCTCTTCCCTCTTTAACTATGAGTCAAATAACAGGACAGATTGGGTTCTACAGCCTTTGTTGGCAACCAGTCTACCACAGAAAGTAATGGCAACCTACTACGGGAAAATCTTCTGCCCAGTCAGTCATGTCTCCTTCAAGACATGATCGCCTAAACGTCTATTACGTATGGCATTTAACTGACTGACTCAGTAGTAATAACATTATTAAAATTACAATATTGAATATTAAGAAATCGCGTAAAAGGCCATCTAAATAACAAATTATTCCGCTTGCCTTTCCATTTTTCATTTTGCTATGATTATCGTGAAATCATGGAGATATTTCCTGCCATTCTACTGTGTTGGTTCGTCATCGTTCAAGTAAAATACCAAATTCTTCTGTGACTGTCTTTGTTTCCCTCTTTGTTCTTATTTTTCGTTCAATAATGTGTGTGTGTGTGTGTGTGTGTGTGTGTGTGTGTGTGGCATTAAGATATTCTGTTGAACTCTTTCGGAAGCTGAAATGGGATAACAGGTGTAAATCTGTGCATAGAAGCGAAATAAGTGCGATAGTCATCAAAAATAACGGATTTCAATGAGAGATAAAATGACGGCCTAATATCACTTACCTGTTTTCAGGACAACAGTATCAAGTCGAAATAAAAAATAGATTGTTCATTGCTTCCTGAGATTCTCTCTCTTTCCATCTCTCTTACAAACATATAAGATATATATGTGTGTGCATGTGTGTGCGTATGAACATTTCAGACAGAGTTTATCTGCAAAGGAACAACATAAATAAAGAGAACAAGAAAACGTATCTTAACCGACGCGTTTTTTCATATGAAAATATTTGCCAATGCAAACGTAAGGATTTTATTTTGTGACAAGAATTTATTTATTTATTTATTTATTTATTTATTTATTTATCAGGATGTGCGTTGTGGTGCAGTGGATATTGACTCTGAACGACAAATCGGGGAGCCGAGTTCGAATTCCAGTTGAATTCCTTGCATTCACTTACGCACAAATACCCTTGGAAAAGGTATTAATCCGTCTTTTCCCTCCAGTTAAGGGTTAAATAATACAACAGACTGGGTCTGTAGCCTTGGCTGGCAACCAGTCTACCACAGGAAGTAATGGTAACCTACTGCGAGATAATCTCCTGCCCAGTCAGTCATGTCTCTTTCGAGACATGATGGTCAAAACGTGTATCAAGTGTGACACTTAACTGATTTATATATTTAGGGCAGCACTACCTCCTCAAGACACTTAATATAGGGCTCCATGTTGAGTCTGAGGAGGCCTTCACTAACAAATTCTGTAGTTCTTTTCTAATCAGAACAATTAGTTTTCCGAACTGCCGTAATTACCATCAGACTCATCCGTCTCTTTCCGAATCTCCTGCACTCTCCTCAGATTGGCACCGAAACACTTTGAAATATTTGTATTGGAGTTTCTGGTGAGAATGCCAAGCATTATAGCAAGTCGGTTCTAAATTCTGACAAAGTGAATTGCGTCATAGTGCTTTTTTTTTCGTTGTCTGTGCCCAACTGACCCGACTATACTGTGCAGTCAACAAACTCAAAAACAAACACACGCATGTGCGAAATTAAAAAAAATGTAAAATGGCAAAAATTTACCCATCGCACTATATATGTTTGTGGGCGTTTATGTGTATGTGTACGTGTATATGTTTGTATATGTGTGTGTGTGTGTCCATGTATTTAAGCAGTGAGAGGGAGATAGAAGTAAGATAAATATTTACAATTATATAAGAAGCCTTTAAGTTATAAATATCAATAAATCCCAGGGACAGACCGTTACCACCACGTGCATTCTTTTAAGCGAGCCATGCTTCGCCCAGGGCCAACTGTACGTGGCCTGTTCCCGTGTTGGAAGCAATGCTTCCCTTTTTACGTTTGCACGTGAAGGAATAACGCGTAACGTAGTATGCAGAGAAGTTTTCTAGACTGGGATTTATTTTCTGCCTACTATAGGCTCCCAAGTCCCTTTCCATAGGTTAACATAATTTTCCATAGCTGAAGTCTACTTGCGGCCAGAACATAAGCGACTGTGCCTTACAACATGAAATCTCCTTTTGATGAGACTTTGTGTGTTAGAGCCAAGACCAGTTAGGCGTAGGAAAGTTGGGTCAAAAGGAACAGAATGCACAAAGCTCTACTGACCAAAGTTTAATGCGTTACAGCCGCGGCACTGAGACTGCTAAACTAGGTTCAGTTTGACTATCTCCATTTAAAACAGGTAAACTTCTATCTTATGTATTACTAACTCCACTTCCTGCAAATGTTTTCTATTCATTTCCAGATTAAAAAAAAAACACTTAGAAGGAGACAAAAGTATGACCGGCACTAAAACTACACTTTATACGCCGTTCGAATACTACAGCAACATGCATTCGATGCCTTCTTCTTAATGCTGAACATGGTTACTAACAGCCTCAGCTCTCCTATCCAACTTTCAATAAATGATTTCCATCTACTCCTTTCATTGGCATCTTCTCCTACTACTAAAATGTTCTGAGTTGCACGGGCAACGCCGGGCTATGATGCAAGTAAATATATATATTTAGGTAACACAATCGCATAATACATACATGTAGATATGCGTAGGTGTGTGTGTGTGTGTGTGTGTGCGTGTTTATGAGTGACCTTGACCTTGTCCTTTCACCGATCAGCTGATGATTGGTCCACGTTGATTGTCGATCTCACCGATGTACACTGAAAGTTGTCACCGAAACCAAAAGGTATCACAATGTAAGACAAATACCTCGTTGGGAAATAAGTACACAAACACTGTTTTCCATCTTCTCGAGGTGGTGTAATGGTTAGCATGGTTGTCTTGCTAGAATCATTAAGATTGAGAAGTGAGTTCTCACTGGGTGTCCCATACTTTCGGCCTTGTGCCACATCTAAGCTACGGTTACAAAATTACTCTATCTCAGTGATTTCTTCAGGGTTTCGCCTGATCATCCGGGAGGGTACATCTACAAATATAAATATAAAATATTGTACACATGGGCTGATATTAATAAAAGTCAGTTAAGTACCATAAATGATACACGCCTGGACGATCATGTCTTTTTTGATTCATGACTGACTAGGCACAAGATTTTATCGTAGTAAGTTGCAATCTTTTTCTGTGGTGGACTGGTTGCCAACCAAGGCTACAGAACCTAATCCGTGCTGCTATTTAACCCATAACTGAAGGTAGAAGAGATGGATTCATACATTTTCTAATGGTATTTGTGCGAAAATGAACGCAACGAATTTAACTGGAATTCGAACTCGGTTCTCCGATTTCTCGTTCCGAGGTGATATTCGCATGATTGTCCTTATGTATTAACAGAAACATTTGTAAATATTTGTAAATATTACGCAAAACAAGGAAATCGTTAAATTTTATTAAAAATAATTGAATAATATTCTAGATGTTAGTTTTTTTACTATCACAAATTTCAGTTTGTGATCAGGTGTTTGTGTCTATTTTGAGAATCCATACGTTTTCTCTTAACGGTTTTATCTTATTTTTAGCCATATCTGTAACCGCCTTTTTCACAACTACTTTCTTGTCCATCGATTTGTTTCAGCCGACGGACCGCGGTACTCAATATCAATTTTTATTCTTTATTTTATCAAATTCATTAATACACACACACACACACACACACACACACACACACACACACACACACACACACACAAAAAAAAAAAAATAAATAAATCAATGTCTCGACTTTATATTTAGTTTATTAGTCTATTTCTGATTCGCTGTTGACAAGAAGGATGTGCGTTGTGGTGCAGTGAATATCGACTCGGAACGAGAAATCGGGGAGACCGAGTTCAAATTCCAGTTGAATTCGTTGCATTCACTTACGCGCAAATACCCTTGGGAAATGTATTAATCTGTTTCTTCCCTCCAAGTATGGGTTAAATAATAGGACAGATTAGGTTCTATAGCCTTGGCTAGCAACCAGTCTACCACAGAAAGCGATGGCAACCTACTGCCGGAAAAACCTCTGCCCAGTCAGTCATGTCTCTTTTCAGACATGATCGCCCAAGCGTGTATCACGTATGACACTTAACTAACTGTTAACAAGAACTATTTTCATTATGAAAATCTGTCAAAATAAGGACTTATTATCAGTAACTGAAAATACTTCCTTATAAATTTCAAATTTAAAAATTATATCGCTCTCGAAATCTGTTCAACAACATATGTATAAATGTGCCTAAGCGTGTAAGGGAGAAATGTTTATTATTCATAAAAAACAGAAATGTTTATTACTCATATAAATAAAAAACAGAAATATGTAATAATCATGTAATAAAAAACAGAAATGTTTATTATTCATATGAATAAATAACAGAAATGTTTATTATTCATAAAAACATCAAAAAATTAAACTGTCTTCTTCTTTAAACATTTTAATTGTAAAAATAAAAAGGTAGAAATTAAAATTCACTAGTAAAACTAATGTGTTTTTTCAGTAAGGTTCACCCTGTAGAAGGCCTGGAAGCCACTCAAGGTAGGGGTTAAGTTAAGGAGCAGTTTATATGGATAGGAGTGAAAGGTTAACTCTAGACTAAAACAAGTTAAGATTGTAGTGAGCGGGAGACTTTCCCCGTGGTATATTTATTTACTTTAATCTGGTTTCTCCAATTCTATAATTTTGTGAAGTTTTGTCTTTATTTTTTGCTAAATTACGTTTTCTGTTTGGAAACCGACGAATGTTAGCTTCGAATATCAAAACTATTAACACTTCGTGTATCATCTGATGTTACTTTTTGGGAATTTCTATTAAAAAGTACTAATTATATGATACTTTAACTCTTTCCAGACTGGCTGGTCATATCTGGTTGATCAAACATGTGTATAGATTTGAAAATTTATCTATGAAAAATGATCAGAGAATTGTACACGCTATAGAGTCAACTCAGTAATATGAATACGTCAACTTAGCGGTAAGTTCCGACGATTATTCAAATTTCGAAAAGTATTAACAAAATAAAAATACTAGGTGAAATGAATGGGTTTGTAATATAATTTTATTTTTCGGTAATTTTATTTCATCCAATTTTCATACAAACAGAAAAAATAAACAAGTGCACAAGAAGGGGTAAATTAAACGAGATGTAGAACAGAGGAGTCATTTCCTGCCGAACAGTAGAGGAAGTTGTACGTGCTTATGTAATATTATTGGCGGAAAATGATTGATAAATAGGAGGAAGAGCGAAATAGCATCAAGTTGAGTTTGAAAGTTAATAAAAGGGCTATTGAAACATTCAGATTAGTGCCACAGACTAGGCAGAAAATTTTCCCGTGGTAGGTTGCCATTACTTTCTGGGGTAAACTGGTTCTAATCAAGGCTACAGAACCCAATCTGTCCTACTTTAAAATCCATAGTTGGAGGGAGAAGTGGCGGATTAATACAGCATATGTGAATGCAACGAATTCATCTGGAATTCGAACTCGGATCTCCCATTCAGTGCCGATATCCATTGCACCACAACGCACATAATGAAAATTAGCTCTATGAAAATATTTTCTAGTAAACAAGCTTTGAAGGTATTGAGACTTTTTTATGCACGATGTTTTTTTTTTGTTTTTTTTGTTTTTTTTTTAATCATATCACCCCAAGCAAGGCGAAAACGCCACTGATGCGCAGGGGGCTACGTAAGAGTGAAAAGACTGGAAAAGAGAAAAACCGGAAACCACATCCTAAACAGGAAACAAGGGATGAGCCTCTTCACCTGTTCAATAAACGTGGGTGGAGTGTGAATCGGGCGATAGTTTAGTCTATCTACTCTAATTGAAAAAAATAAAATAAAATAAAAAGAGTGAAAAGATTGGAAAAGAGAAAAACCGGAAACCACAATCTAAACAGGAAGCAAGGGATGAGCCTCTTCACCTGTTTAATAGACGTGGGTGGAGTGTGAACCGGGCGATAGTTTAGTCTATCTACTCAAAAATGGAAAAGTCAATTTAGAAGTACTGAAGAAGATTCACAAACCTGTTCGAAGGAAAAGACCCGAGTACTTGCTCTAAAAGTAGAAAATCTTCACTTGGGCAAAAATTTTACTCATGATATGGGTGGAGTTCGCAAGTTCCTGGTTAAGAAATCATTACCAAAATTGGTCATTCATCTTATTCACCAAATCTGACCGCTGCTTACTTCCCTGACGGTTACAACCTCCAGGAGTTTAAATGTAAGGTCAATAGACACCTCCTAACACACTAACTCACTCCCACTCTCTCCAACTCTCTCCCTATGTACATCCTAAGTCGTCTATCACCCTCCTTCTGACATTTCCTATACCCAATCCCTCTATGTAACCCCCTGCGTTATAGTGGCAGTGGAATGCTTTGCTTGGGGTGACACGATTAAAAAAAAAAAAAAAGTCAGCAGCAGGTGACTCCGTTACTAAAAAATATTCGAAACGAACTCCAAAAATTTTCCTGCAATATCGTTTGATGAACTGCATAGCTTCACAAGCGGGTTATTTTTCAGGTTATAATCGCCAATAGTGACCAAATAAGTAAACATCGTTTTCTCAAGGTCATTCTGGAATCAAATTATCGTACTTTTATTGCCATTATTATAAATCCTTAACATAATCCGACCAAAATATATATTTCCTCTGGGTGTTAATTTAATTTTAGTCACCTTAAAACTGTTAAAATTTGAATGATATTTAATCTTGAAAAAGTTACTTAAAAATTAAATTAATTTTTTTTATTAAAGTAAATTGATTAAAATGTCGACGTGAAATATGCCATATTAATTAAAATTTCATCTAAATTTAATTAAATTGATTAAAAATTACACCGTATATTGCAAAATAATTAGTACCTCGAAAGGTAATTATCCTATTAAGTGCCATGTCCCCTCAGGACATGGTGATCATGGCTCTTCACAACTTCCTATCTCTTGTGACGCTTAGAAGTTTTTAATCCTCTCCTCAGGCTGTAGTCGCTGTTTCCCTAACTATTTAGGCAAACCATCATACATATATATAAATCTACCATCCGCCCGTGCATTGAATACTACTGCCATATCTAGTCGGGTACCCCTGCCATCCACCTCAGGGTTCTTGACAAAATCTAACGGAGAATATGTAATGTGATAGATCCCGACTTGGGATCTTAGATACAGTCATTTTCTCACCGGCCCAATGTGTCTTCCTTGTGTCTCTTCTACAAATACTTTCACGGCTTCTGCTCCGATGAACTTAGCTCTCTGGTGCCCCCTATGTATGAATGTATTCGAGCCACAAGATTAGCAACTAGGTCCCACCCTTTTACTATGAAACCAATAAAATGTAAATGCAAATTCTACTCCCACAGCTTCTTTTCTCGCACATTCCGCCTGTGAAATTCCCTTCCGTTTGCTTGCTTTCCTGACAAAAATTTCTCCAATAATTTTAATGTAAAGTCAATAGCCATCTCCCATCTCACTAATCTGCATAATCTCTCTTTTCTCCGTCCACACCACCCCTTTATCAGTATTCTCCTCCTTCTCTTACCCACTTACACAAGCCCTTTTTCCACTTTATGTGATATTGGAATTTTAGCCGAGATTATCCTAAATACCTAAAACAATTTTTTTACAGTTTTGAACATATGTAACGATACTTTTCATATAATTCTTAATCTAAACTTATTTATAAATGGAACTTTGTGTGTCTGTGTGTGTGTGTGTGTGTGTGTGTGTCTGTGTGTTTTGTGTATCCGTTGAAACGGCTGAACTGATTTTCTTGAAAATTTAGTTGTACTATAAGCGTCTACGAATATTCGTAACTAGGTTTTGTGTCGAGGTACCACCGATAAATATCGAAAATCGATAATCGAAAAAATCGGGTTATAGAAGGAGTGGTCCGATTTTAATCAAATTTGACACACTCATAGACAAAGACATAAGAAACGATATTCAGAAGTTTCAAGGTTGCAGTTCTTACAATAGTGCAGAAAATTGATAATATATATTTATATAAGGCAAGATGTTTGTGTGTGTGTCTGTTTATCTGCCTGTGTGTCCTTTATACAAATCCACAATATTTATCCGATTCTCACCCTCAAACATCACACAAATATTCTTTCAGCTGAGTCTGAACTATACTGATAGTCTTATATATATATATATATACCAGGTGCGATTGGTAAATTGTCGCAATTATTTTATTATTTCAAATATTCTTTAGGCTGAGTCTGAACTCAGGACCATGGATTAGTTTTAAAGCTTTCATTACACCCGAGCAACGCCAGGCTATACTGCTAGTTAAAAATATAATAACTGGAATCCATATGCAAAAACATATTACGAAATGTACGGGTTTTCCAGTTTAGTATCTTTTCAACAGTGTCTTGGATGAGATAATATTTATGATGAAAAGCTCTTTTCCTTTTAAGGAAATATTTGGTATTCATTGTAAATTATAAGTACATTTTCAGGAAAACAGACATTTCAAGTTCATTTGTTTTCTTGTATTTAATGGAGTAAAGCTTTTGTTGAAGATGGTTTAAAAAGTCAAAATTTTAATTACGTCATTATTTGTCTTTCTAGTTCCATGTGGTATGCATTTTAGTTGTGAAAATTCTTGGAAGTTTTCACATGATATAGATTTTTGTTATTTGCTAAAGGTTTTCGTCTGTGATTCTATAGCGTTCGTTTTTAGCATATTCCGTGCTGGATATGACAAGAAACTATACTCGGCGGCAAGGGTTCTGATCGGGGGTTTTGAAAAGCGTGGAACCAGATTTTAATTGTTGTTGCTCCCAGGTCCAATATGACCGAGGATGGTATCACTTGTTAGTTTGAGTTGAGTTTTTGTTTGAGTTTTGTTTAACGGCTTATCAACTTCTGTGGGTTATTTAATGTCAAAAGGGTAAGGTTTTAAGATATATTTTTGAATGTTCGGTTATAGTGAAAAGGTTGATTTAGTCAGGTTTTGATGAATTTTTATTATTCTTATTATTAATATGATTTTACTTTAGAAAACTGAAGATCTCTTCTAGTTTTGTAATCAAAAATGTATTATAGCAATATTTTTTTCCTTCAAAAATCCATTGTTAGTAATATTTTTAATTCAAAAATCTATATTTTTCTATAAACGTCTGTTTTTATTCTTTCATAATGTTTTGACCCCAGTTTGGGGATAAACTATTTGCTGGGACCCCTAACAGGTGCTGCCACCTCGGGTCAGGGTGAACCTAGGAACAACAGCAATTAAGAGGTGGTTCCACAACCTCTCAATCAGAGGTCCTGCTGCTGGATGCAGTTTATTGTCATACCAAGGACCTATGACATGTTAGGGTTCCGGCTATGGGCAAATAGCAAAAAAACAAAAACATAAAAAAAAATTCGGGTCAAAACGCAAAAGTATAAAAATGAATTAGTAAAAATTGCCAGCAATATAATTTTTTGAAAAAAAAATTTACCAAGCTCACAAGAGAATAATATTCCGCCATTAAATGACTCATAAGAATTTGATATGCCGTTAAGCAAACCAAAACAAACTATACCATTTAAATGAAGATGGTCTTCCTTAAGATCTACAGAATTCATTCCCTTGAAGTTATTTATAATCACTGATCTAAAAAATTGTAGCGCTGAGAATTTAGACATTTCTTGGCGAGTTGGGCGACGTGTGTGTCATCCGTATGAGAACAGGACTCAAGTAGTGAATTCAACATTTTCGGTTGTACCATCTTCCCGTTTTTGACAAAACAACTCCTACGTCTTGTACTAAATTTGCCATAATTGATTCATACACCAAGGTAATTGATGTGTTTAGAGCTAATTAATTCCACATGAGCAACAAAGCTGACACTATTAGTAATAGTATTATAATAAAACTACAACAATTCTTTTTATTACATTCACTGTAGTTTTTCGACAATAATTTTTATTAGTAGTAGCATCATAATCTGACCATTGCAATTCTTATAATTATATTCAATATAGTTTTCCACATTTTTTCTGTTATTAATTGCATCATAATTGTGAGCATAACAATTCCTATTATCACAGTCTCGAAATTTTTCTCAAGGAATTTATCAATGCAATCTCTTTTTTTTTTTGCATTGATAAAGTTCATCCGTAGACGAAAAGCGTAGTCTAAAACGAAATACAGTTTTCCTCTTGTCGCATTCTTTTTGTTATAGTGATCCTCTCTACACATTATAGCTGAAAACATTTATATATATATATATATATATATATATATATATATATATATATATATACACACACACACACACACACACACACACACACACATATATATATATATATATATATATATATATACAGCCCCTTGATGAGTCTGACGAGGCTCGCGCGGTTGCTCTGGACATCTCCAAGGCTTTCGACAGGGTTTGGCACTCTGGCCTCCTATACAAACTACACGGTTATGGTATTACCGGTCGCCTGCTTGACCTAATCCAATCTTTCTTAAATAACCGCAAAATGAAGGTCGTTCTGAATGGGCGTGGCTCTTCGTCCTACAGCACAAATGCTGGTGTCCCACAGGGCTCTATCCTGGGCCCGACGCTCTTCCTTATTTTCATCAACGACCTCCCAGATGAGATCATGTCCCAAGTAGGCATCTACGCAGATGACACTACAATATACTCCCGCTCCAGTAAGAAACCTGTCGTGGCGGACAGACATAATCTCGCTGCTGACTTTGAGCGGGATCTACAGTCTGTGGTGAACTGGGGCAAGAAGTGGCTTGTCAACTTCAATTCATCTAAGACCAAGCTGTTGTGTGTCAACCATTACAGGCAACCTCTTCTGCCTCCCATAAGCATGGACCAAGTGATTCTCCCTGAGAGTAATACACTACGCCTCCTCGGACTTACCCTGTCCTCAGACCTCAAATGGAAGCACTATATTGAATCCATAGCAAAATCTACTGCTAAGAAGCTTGGGTCACTATGTCGATCCAGGATGTTTTTTCCGCCTGAATTCCATCCTGCATATATACAAATCAACCATCCGTCCGTGCATGGAGTACTGCTGCCATTTATGGTCAGGTGCCCCTGCCGTTCTCCTCAGTGTTCTTGACAAGCTCCAAAGGAGAGTCTGTAATGTGATAGGTACTGAGCTGGCGACTCGACTGCAGCCACTTCCCCATCGTCGAAATGTGGCCTCCCTTTGTCTCTTCTATAAATATCTTCATGGGTTCTGCTCGGACGAGCTTAAGTCACTGATGCCTCCTCAACAGGTGTTTACTCGTGCAACCAGACTGGCAACTGGGCCCCACCCATTCACCGTCAGGTTAGCCAAATGCAGACGACAATTCTACTCCTACATCTTCCTCTCTCGCACTTCCCGCCTGTGGAACTCACTCCCGTATTCTTGGTTTCCTGACGGCTACAACCTCCAGAAATTTAAATGCAAATTCAATACTCATCTACTAACCACTGGACTCTAGCTTTCTCCCCACCACTGTATAACCTTCCCTTTCTCTCCACCTATGTATCTGTCATCGCACCTGCTTTCTCAGCTTTGTATTATTCCTTTCTAACTAGTTTGTACTCCTCACTCTTTTCTAATTAATCTTTTTATATTTATGTAACCCCCTGCAAATCAGTGGCGTTTCCGCCTTGCTCGGGGTGAAATGATTAAAATATATATATATATATATATATATATATATATATATATATCAAAAACATTATAAAAAATATTTCAAAAAAATTATTTCAAAAATTTTGAAACTACACGGCTAGCTTCTCTCGTTCATGCGCACGTGCAGTTAAGACGACGTCAACAAAACCCGTCTGATTTAGTCCTAATGGGTGAAACGCCTTACCAGTAAACTTTTTTTTTTCCCATTTTGTCTTAAAAATTCCATATATATATATATATATATATATGTAAGAGTGAGATCTAAATGAATGAAAGAATAGAATATTTTTGATGACATATTTCATCTGGAAAGGAGCTTCTTCAGACTAGAAATGGTTTTGTTTGAAATTACTCTTCTGTCTAACAACAATGAAAAAGTTTAGGGTAGGACGTAGTAGGTGCCAGTTAGAATTTTTAACGACACAGCACGGCTTGTATGTAACTCTGGATTTTGACGTCCATTATACTTAGATGTTTAACTAATAGCAGTAAATAGGTTTGTACATCACCAAGTTAACACTACATTCCCGATCTTTTGAACAGAAATAGAGTTTTACCACTTGAATCCTGTTTAGGATTGGGTCTAATGCTCATTTTAAAGTTTTTCCATTCTCTTTCTTTGCGTCTAATGGACTCATTACTTGGGGGATGAATTTATATATATATATATATATATATATATATATATATATATATATATATAATGAATTATTTTGAACATTATTTTTACCGATACTCGTATTTAAGTAGATATTCTGTTTTTAATTAAACTGTATTTTATATTTATATCTACCGGCCTGATTATTTCACGATAAATTTTATTACGAAAATGTGTGCTACCCAGCAGGATAATAATGTTCAAAATGATTCATTACAAATTGTCGGTTGCTTGTAGCCAGGTTTCGTTGGGATTCGTTAATTTCCATAAAAATCGCCTGAAGACACCACTCATGGTAGAAACCTAAGTAGCGAAATAACTCGTTTAAAAATGGAAGATATTCAAAAGTTCTACAATATAATAGTATCGAACACTTTTTAATACAAATGTGCACTGGTTTTACCCTATTAGGATCAGAAACTAAGTATTAAACAATATATATATATATATATCCTGATAGAAAAATGCATACACACAGCATGAAAGGAAAAACTATATAGATATTCTAATACTAATTTTATTTCGATATCATAATATTGGTACAAGTTACCTTTAAACTCCTTAATCACAATAGATGATAAAAATTGTAGCCTTTACTAGTAGAATGAACTGCTGCTTGAGCAACGTTGGCCAAAGTGTTCTTCGGGATTGCAACACATTCCTTTACAATTTCTTGTCTAAAAGCCGACAATGTAATGTCATCTGTCAAGAAAATGAAATACTACATCAGTGTTATTACAATTTTATAAAACACCGAAAAATACGTTTCTTCTTTTCTGAAGTGTGTATATATATTTCTGTCAAACTTTCTATATATATATTATATATATATATATATATATATATATATATATATATATATATATATAGAGAGAGAGAGAGAGAGAGAGAGAGAGAGAGAGAGGAAATAACAGACTGGGTGGTGTATGGAACTTACCACTAAATATACAAGCAGGCATATAGAAATTAGTAACAAACAGGGTTCGATTAAATCAATATAGCAGATGATGTCGATATTGTTAACTGGGACGAGATATTGCATATACATTGGAACCTTTACTTACGAAATTAATTCGCTCTGGACGTCGTTTCGTAACGTGAAAATTTCGTAAGAACGACGCTTTTTACTATATGAACCTAATTGGCTTCAAGCCTCCACCTCGAACCCCTCAAAATCTCGTGAGGCAACAGCATCGGGCCACAGCTTTCTCCAACCCACATTAAGGGTACGTCTAGTCACCGCCTGCCAAACTATGTCGATTATCTGAAGGCAATCAACAATATCCCCCTCTAACCATGCGAGTTATTTGTTTACCACTTGTAGCCTGGTACTGAACTTACAACTCTAAGAGCCATGTGTCCTTAAGGACAAGAACAACTGAATTTTTGGGAGATAACTCATGACTTCCAAAGGGTTCGGTTCGAAACTCCTAGCACCCGGAGAAGGCCGGAGCGTACAACGGCCAAAACGTCGTACAAATGGCAACAAAGATGAGGACAATAGTCCGAATAATGTAAATACTGTTAGAGGTTATTGTTGTCTAGAAACATTTGAATAAATATATTTTTGCTGAGGTAGACACTGCTGAAGACTCAGTGTGAGTCGAAACCATAATAAAGCGTGATGAGTTACTTTGATTGTAGGGAATGTGTACACATCAGCAGGTAACTAATCAAAGGAAAACACACTCACCGTTGATGAGAAATGCCATAAAGGTTAAGAGTCAATCTTTCATTGTGGGTGATATTAACGCACCAAGAAATTGACTGGAATAATAGGATATTTCCATCTGGCTTAAACCATAAGGCTTTTGCATTTTGGCAAGTACCGACTCTGCAGGTCATTAAATGTACCCCATTCCAGACGTAATTAAATGCCATCTTTCATTTTACTTTATCTTCTCAAATGATGAAGGAATAGTCAAGAACATTGTGCATGATGACCCATAATTAGTTTCTGCACATTGACGGCAGAGAATTGCGTTCTTCTCGGTGTCCCCTTTGCGTAGGGCGATCGTGGCTCTCCACAAAATTCTGTTCTTTATAGCTCATAGTAAAATTTGTCGTTTTCTTATATTTCCTAATCCTTGTTCTGTCAAACATTTACACAATCTCTTTAAGTAGAATAGATGTGCATTGTCGTGGATATCGGCCCAGAATGAGAAATCGGAGCGCCGAGTTCGAATTTCTATTAAATTTGTTGCATTGATCTACCTGCAAATGCTCTTGGAAAATGTATTAATCTATCTGTTCTCCTTCCAGCTATGGGTTAAAATAGCAGGACTGACTGTGTTCTATAGCCTTGGTTGTCAACCAGTCTAGGATAACATAGCAACTTACAATTTCTTGTCTAAAAGGCGACAATGTAAGCGTATTTCAAGTGTGACACTTAACTGACTGACTAACTGATGTCATCTGTTCTTTTTTTTCGGTCTCTCTTGCTTTCATTATGTCATGTAAGTGTCAAATTTTCCAAGCCGTGTTTTCTCATTATATGCTCTACAAATTTTAACCATTTTATTCCCACCACTAAAATAAGATCAACTCTGGAATAATTATAGGATTCTATTTAAGAGCACTATGAATAGGCAGCCCTCAATATTTACCTAAAGAAGAATCATGAATAGAAAACACTATCAAAAAACACCCTCATTATTTCATGCAAACCCCTAGCGAGATACGTTACCATTTTAAAAAAAATTCATATGCGTTAATATTACTAACCACGCACAATACTTGCTTATTGTACTATTGTAATATAGACATTAGAGGCGATAATTATTAAACCAATCCAGTTTTTTTAATGATGTATTTCATACTATTTGTAGCATTTATTGCTAAGTGGATAATTCTAAATTATTATTACCTTGTACAATTTTACAAGGCAGCCAGGAAAACCCTGTCTCAGGCAGCCAACAAAAAGAAAAGAATAGCATGGGAAAGAGAGCACAAAAACTGGACACCAGAACATTTCTTTTGATTCACATGTTATTGTGCAATATTAACAAAAGAAACATTCTATTTTCATTTAAAGTTACCCACTTGGCAGTAAATACTAAAAATAGTATGAAATACATATTTTTTTAAAACTGGGGTAGCCTAATAATTATGGCCAGTAGTATATATATATATATATATATATATATATATATATATATATATATACTACTGTCCATAATTATTAGCCTACCCCAGTTTAAAAAAAAATTATGTATTTCATACTATTTTTAGTATATATATATATATATATATATATGTGTGTATATATATAAAATCTACTGGGTGCGATGGGTAAATTGTCGCCATTTGCCTTGTAAAATTTTAAAGTAACAATAACAAAAGAACCATTCTATTTACATTTAGAATTATCCACTTGGCAATAAATACTAAAAATAGTATGAAATGCATCATTTTTATAAAAACTGGGGTGACCTAATAATTATGGCCGGTAGTGTGTATATATA
The DNA here is from genome assembly GCA_037127315.1 of Ascarosepion bandense. NCBI lineage: Eukaryota > Metazoa > Mollusca > Cephalopoda > Sepiida > Sepiidae > Ascarosepion > Ascarosepion bandense. Next base: position 274,105 of record JBBBDQ010002313.1, on the reverse strand, counting down.
TATAAGAACCATTGTATTTCCATTTAGAATTATCCACTGGGCATTAAATACTAAAAATAGTATGAAATACATCATTTTTTAAAAAAAATGGGTTGGCCTGTTAATTATGGCCGGTAGTGTACATCATCCCATTTAATCTGTTATGTTATTAAAAAATATTACAATCATTGGGAAAATATTTAGTGATGCCGGTAGGCGCAAGTGTATACTTTCACTTAGGTCAGTTAAATACCATACGTGATACACGCTTTGGGCGATCGTGTCTCGAAAGTGACATGACTAACTGGGCAGAAGATTATCCCGCACCAGGTTACCATTGCTTTCTGCGGTAGACTAGTTGCCGACCAAGGCTATAGAACCCAATCTGTCCTATTATTTAACCCATAACTGTAGGGAAGAGACGGATTGATGTCTTTCCCAATGGTATTTGTTCGTCAATGAATGCAAGGAATTCAACTGGAATTCGGACTCGGCTCTCAGATTTCTCGTTCCAAGCCGATATCCACTGCAAAAGCACATCCACTAATTCACGAAAAATACAGCATAGCATGATGTTAAAAAGCCCCAAACCTATATTAAAAGAAAAGAATGTTTAACTATTTAAAAAAAAATTTAATGCTTTCTAATACGTTCGAAATTTTTGTTAATTTTTTCTTTCAGTGAGTGAAACCATTTTTACTAGAGTTTACAACAGCAAACTTAATTTTGCAAAAAATAACGAAGTATTAATCATTCCTTAAACTATGTGTTCAAAAATAAATACTTTGATATCTAACCCGTGATCTATGATGAAAATAAAATGAGAAAAAATATGCTCTATAATTTTTTTTTTTTTTTTTTTGCTTGGGGGTTCATTGAGACATGTAATTTATTTTAAGGGTAAAAAACTTGAGAAAAGCTGCTTTCGCGTGTTTTTATACCTGTATCATTATGGAACATTTTTAAATTCTTTATCTCCAGCAAAAAGAAAACATTTAACAATACTGGACAAATTACATGAATCTATATCTATAAAAGTGATGAGGTTGGACGTTGTGTAAGTATTTGTTTGTTTGATAGATTCGACTTAGCGTCTTCATTTTGCGGTCTAGCTCAACAGCAGTTGCGCTCAGATGTAGATCAAAATTTTAGAACACTAACGACACCTTGAAATTTTTTTCTTGTTAAAATATTTGTTGAGTAAATCAAATAAAATTACTTTAATCAAATTGTTTACTTTCTGTCAATATGCCTCATAAAAGATAAAATAGTTCTTGTCCTAATAATTTTGTACAGTATTATATATATATATATATATATATATATAAGTGACTAGGGTGGACGTTGTGTAAGTATTTGTTTGTTTGATAGATTCCACTTAGCGTCTGTATATTGCGGACTAGCTCGACGGCAGTAGCGCTTAGATGTAGATCAAAATTTTAGAAATATCGGTTAATTGCGAATCGATTCAAACTTTATAAAATGGTAAATAATAAGGATTCCCTTATATTTGGTACAAATCTAAACTTATTTATAAATGGAAATTTGTCTCTGTGTGTCTGTGTGTGTATCCGTTACCTATAGACTCCGAAACGGCTGAACCAATTTTCTTGAAAATTTACACAGTTGTACTATAAACATTTGCGAGTGTTCTTAGCTAGGTTTTGTGTCGAGGTCAGTCAGTTAAAGTGCCATACGTGATACACGCTTGGGCGATCATGTCTCGAAAGTGACATGACTGACTGGGCAGAAGATTATCCCACAGTAGGTTGCCATTGCTTTCTGCGGTAGACTGGTTGCCGACCAAGGCTAGAGAACCCAATCTGTCCTGCTATTTAACCCATAACTGGAAGGAAGAGACGGATTAATACCTTTCCCAAGGGTATTTGCGCGTAAGTGAATACAATGGATTCAACTGGAATTCGAACTCGGCTCCCCGGTTTCTCGTTCCGAGCCGATATTCACTGTACCACAACGTACATCCCTGATAAATATCGAAAATCGATAATCGAAAAAATCGGGTTATAGAAGGAGTGGTCCGATTTTAATCAAATTTGATACACTCATAGACAAAGACATAAGAAACGATATTCAGAAGTTTCAAGGTTGCAGTTCTTACAATAGTGCAGAAAGTTTGATATCAATACCCGGAAACCAAAATTTGATTTACATCCATTCATTTTTCTTTCATTTTACGGTTTCGCTTTAACGGGAAACAACTATTGCTTTTTAGTCTTTCGTGCCAACGTCCAAAGAGTTTGAGCTCTATGACCATGGATTAGCTTTAAAGCTTTCATTACACCCGAGCAACACCGGGCTATACTGCTAGTATTTTAATAATTTAGTAAATGTTTATAAAGCTTTGAGTAAAAAATTGTTTTTTCATTTATCTATATATATGAAAATGACAAGGGTGGACGTTGTGTAAATATTTGTTTCATAGATTCGACTAAGCGTCTGCATTTTGCGGTCTAGCTCGAAAGGAGTTTCGCTCAGATGTAGATCAAAATTTTAGAACGCTAGCAACAACTTTAAATTTTTCAGAAAGTCAGAATTAGGGGTAGAAAAATATATATTATCACTACACAAAATTAGGGATCAGTTTATGTATTGATAATATAATATAATCGATCACCCCACTTTATATTATCTATATATGTTGCCCCTACCCCTCCCACCCTAATTCAACAGAGACATTCTACATAGTAATCTATATCTATAAAAGTGACGAGGGTGGACGTTTGTGTAGTGTTTGCTATATAGGAATATGTACATTTTTTTGTGTATTGTCTTAGCTTCTTGATAGAAACTGGGCTAAACATTGATAGTCTATAATAAAAAAAGGGTAGGGGTGGACGTTGTGCGTGTTTGCTATGTAAATTCATCATATGTTTTTTATTCTTGTTGTCTTAAACTACCCGGGTAAAACTGGGCTAAACTGATAGTCTGTATCTATAAAAAAGAGATGAGGGTGGACGTTGTGTAGTGTTTGCTATGTGAGGACTAATACTTTGTTTTTTTTTTATTCTTGTTATCCTTGACTACCCCGAGTGAAACTAAGGCTAAATAAATGATATATCTATAAAAAGAGATGAAGGTCAGACATTTGTTATAAAGTATTTGCTATGTAAGTCCTAATGTCTGTTTTTTATTCTTGTTATGCATTGACATACGAGTGAAACTGGGCTAAACTGATAATCATATCTGTAAAGAGATGAGGGTGGACGTTGTGTAAGTATTTGCTGTAAATTCATCATATGTTTTTTTTTATTCTTATTATCCTTAAAACTACCGAGTGAAACTGGGCTAAACTGATAGTCTATATCAAGGAAGTGAGGGTGGACGTTGTGTAAGTATTTGCTGGCAGAAATTCATCATATGTTTTTATTCTTATTGTCCTTAAACTACCCAAGGTAGAAACTGGGCCTAGGCTTCAATGGTCTCTATAAAAGAGACAAGGGTGGACGTTGTGTGCAGTATTTGCTATGTAGAAGATTCATCACTGTGTTTTTTTTTTATTCTTATTATCCCTTAAACTACCCGAGTGAAACTGGGCTAAACTGATGGTCTGTATCTATACAAAAGAGATGAGGTGGACGTTGTTGTAAGTATTTATATGTAAATTCATCATATGTTTTTTTTTATTCTTCTCCTTAAACTAGGTGAAACTGGGCTAAACTGATAGTCTATATCTATAAAAGAGATGAGGGTGGACGTTGTGTAAGTATTTGCTATGTAAATTCATCATATGTTTTTTTGTTCTTATTATCCCTTAAACTACTGATGGCTTCAAGGCCTAAACTGATAAATCTATATCTGTCAAAGAAGATGAGGGTGGACGTTGTGTGAAAATATTTGCTATGTAAAGTTATCTGTGTTTTTATTCTTATTATCCTTAGCTCCGAGTGAAACTGGGGCTAAACTGATAGTCTATATCCTATAAAAGAGATGAGGGTGGACGTTGCATGCATAGTATTTGCTATGTAAATTCATCATATGTTTTTATTCTTATTGTCCTTAAACTGCCAGTGAAACTGGGCTGTCAACCAGTAGTCTGTATCCTATAAAGAATGGGGCCAGACCCGTTGTAGTATTTTGCTTTCTTAATTCATCATATATTTTTTGTTCTTATTATCCCTTAAACTACCCGAGTCTAACTGGGCTAAACTGATAGTCTATATCTATAAAAGAGATGAGGGTGGACGTTGTGTAAGTATTTGCTATGTAAATTCATCATATGTTTTTTTATTCTTATTATCCCTTAAACTACCCCGAGGAAACTGGGCTAAACTGATAGTCTATATCTATAAAAGAGATGAGGGTGGACGTTGTGTAAGTATTTGCTATGTAATCTTAATATGTTTTTTTTTATTCTTATTATCCCTTAAACTACCCGAGTGAAACTGGGCTAAACTGATAGTCTATATCTATAAAAGAGATGAGGGTGGACGTTGTGTAAGTATTTGCTATGTAAATTCATCATATGTTTTTTTTATTCTTATTATCCCTTAAACTACCCGAGTGAAACTGGGCTAAACTGATAGTCTATATCTGGCATAAAAGAGATGAGGGTGGACGTTGTGTGTGCATTTTACATAAATCACATCATGTTTTTTTTTATTCTTATTATCCATTAAACTACCCGAGTGAAACTGGGCTAAACTGATAGTCTGTATCTATAAAAGAGATGAGGGTGGACGTTGTGTAAGTATTGTATTATGTAAATTCATCATATGTTTTTTTTTATTCTTATTATCCCTTAAACTACCCGAGTGAAACTGGGCTAAACTGATAGTCTATATCTATAAAAAGAGGATGAGGGTGGACGTTGTGTAAGTATTTGCTATGTAAATTCATCATATGTTTTTTTTTATTCTTATTATCCTTAAACTACCTGAGTGAAACTGGGCTAAACTGATAGTCTATATCTATAAAAGCAGACAGAGGGTGGACGTTGTGTAAGTATTTGCTATGTAAATTCATCATATGTTTTTTTATTCTTATTATCCCTTAAACTACCCGAGTGAAACTGGGCTAAACTGATAGTCTATATCTATAAAAGAGATGAGGGTGGACGTTGTGTATATTTGCTATGTAAATTCATCATATGTTTTTTTATTCTTATTATCCCTTAAACTACCCGAGTGAAACTGGGCTAAACTGATAGTCTATATCTATAAAAGAGATGAGGGTGGACGTTGTAAAGTATTTGCTATGTAAATTCATCATATTTTTTTTATTCTTATTATCCCTTAAACTACCCGAGTGAAACTGGGCTAAACTGATAGTCTATATCTATAAAAGAGATGAGGGTGGACGTTGTGTAAGTATTTGCTATGTAAATTCATCATATGTTTTTTTTTTATTCTTATTATCCCTTAAACTACCCGAGTGAAACTGGGCTAAACTGATAGTCTATATCTATAAAAGAGATGAGGGTGGACGTTGTGTAAGTATTTGCTATGTAAATTCATCATATGTTTTTTTTATTCTTATTATCCCTTAAACTACCCGAGTAAAACCGGGCTAAACTGATAGTAATTAATAAAATCTTCACTATCGGTCGTTTTTAACGAAACTTGTAACTGTACCCGACGCGCAAATACTCTTGGGAAAATATATTAATCCGTTTCTTTCCTCCAGCTATGGGTTAAATAACAGAACAGATTGGGTTCTAGAGCTTTAATTAGCAACCAGTCTACAGCAGAAAGTAATGACAACCTACTGCGGGATAATCTTCTGCCCAGTCAGTCATGTGACTTTCGAGACATGATCGCCCAAGGTTGTATCATGTATGGCACTTAACTAACTGATAAATGTACCGACTCTCAAACACACACATTCATCCATGGTTCTCTTATACACATATTTTTTTAAAATCATCCATTGCATGTTATTTGTATACATTATTTCGCTACAATTTTGAACGGAAATGTATTTCGTTTTGTCATTCACACACATACTAACGTTACCGACATATAAACACACTTCGTCTATAGTTTAAATACACTTGACAGAGGCATTGTTTTTTCATGCATTCACTTACAATTAAAGTAACCATCTGTTGCTTTAATTACACGTGGAACACACATATAAACAGGCATCATTTTGTTACATTTAAAAATGTACATCTATTGCCTCATTGCACGTGACACGTATCTGACTGACCAATGAAATCAAACCTAAATCAACATACTGCCACTTTGGATTTTTTAAAAATTAGAAAAAAAATTAAATCATTCTTCTAGGAAGCTTGTTAAAGTGAAATATGTTAGATTAAAGACACATTTTCCTACCTGAGTGTTACTTGTTCTATATATATATATATATTCCATTTGGAAACGAGTTATATATATATATATATATATATATATATATTCCATTTGTAAACGAGTTATTACGCGAACTAGGTTTCTATCACGATTAATATCTCCTTTACAAATGGAAAATATTCAAAAGTTCTATAATATAATTGTATTGAACACTTTCTAATAAAAAATATGCACTGGTCTAATCTTATTATGATCAGAAACTAAGTAATTAAACAATCAATATATAATATTTATACTGAATTAATTTCTGTTACAAGTAAATCGTAGCGCCTTCTACGAAAAACCTTAACGAAGAATGTAATTGCTGCTACAAACTATTCCTTTCACACAACGCACTCTAGGGAGCAAAAATCAAATGTATTTATAATTCTTGTTACCACGAAAATTAAGACTATTTGAAAATGTCTAAAGTATTTGCTAGAAGCTTTCTGGGAATGACAAAATTTTCTTCAAATCCAATATCTTCATACCAAGTGGAAAAAATCTAAAACAACAAAGAAAGAAAAAACCGACAGTAAGAAAATCCCTTTTTAACGGAATGGGAAACAAGGCAATAAGGCAATTATTCATCCAAAAGGTAGGAATCACGCAAATACTGGATGTCGGAAGGCTATTTGTGACAAGTTATTTGCAAGGGAAGCAGGCAAAGCATTTCATGCCAATCTTAACAATAAGATGAAAACAAAATAGTTCTCAAAGACGAACAGCAGTTATACCAAAAGTTGATAGAGACTTGACAGAATATATATATATATATATATATCGTATGATACATCACAAGCTAAAAATTTGCCTCTTTCTACCGAGCGCCCATAGTTCAGGGGTAGAATCGCTAATTCGGTGGGGTTTCAATCCTGGGTAAAAAGCAATCGGATGTCTAATATCTGATGAGCTGTGGTACAGCGAAACAGATTTGTCTGCGGATGACTATATATATACGCTCATATCACATTGAATACACCGGTTCCCGTTTGATCACGGAAGTTAGGCAACGTTGAGCCTGGTCAGTACTTAGATGGCTGACCGCTTGGAAATACCAGGTGGTGTAAGCGTTTATGGACGGATGTGCGTTGTGGTGCGGTGGATTTCGGCTTGGAAAGGGAAATCGGTGAGCCGAGTTCCAATTCCAGTCGAACACTCTACATTCACTTACGCACTGGTACCCTTGGGAAAGGTATTAATCCGTCCCTTGTGGGTTAAATAACTGAGGTCTTCTGTTCATGCGAACTGTGGCGAACTCCTGCACCGATTGTTTGTTATCAGCAGTTCAAAAAAGTGTGGATGGTGCGACACAAGCCTTCACTCAAGCCTTAGACACTCATACGTCGAAATAGACGGGAGAGTCCATAATATATATATATATATATATATATATATATATATATATATATATATATATATATATATATTGTAACTAAGTTGTTGAACTCGTAGGTTTATTCACCTTTTGTTCATGCATTTACTTTTATAAAGAGTGCTCGATACAAATGTAGAGCGTTATATTGTAATGGTTGTTACAATGTTTTTAAATTCATAGTATCACTACACAAAAATTTTCATGTTTCGAAGCCAGCCCATTATGTTTTTGGCTTCCTCCTCAGGTGATTTTTTAGAAACTTCTAAAATGTCTTAGAAATTTTTTAGAAATTTCTAAAAAATCACCCGAGGATGAAGCCAACAACATAATGGGCTGGCTTCGAGACATGAAAATTTTTGTGTAGTGATACTATGAATTTAAAAACATTGTAACAACCATAACAGTATATATATATATATATATATATATATATATATATAATGATTTATTTTGAACATTATTTTTACCGATACTCGTATTTAAGTACATATTCTGTTTTTTTTAATTAAACAGTATTTTTATATTTATAGCTACCGGCCTGATTATTTACGATAAATTTTATTATGAAAATGTGTGCTACCCAGCAGGATTCGAACCTGCGACCCCTATTACATAGGGGAAGCATACCATTTGATCTGGTACCGTCTTGACCACTCGAACAAGGATAGCCTCTTGATCAGACGAGGTTTTTATCATGCTTATATAACACAATTTTCGATTTTACCGCAAACAAGCATATCTGCTCTGAAATATATCGTAATGTCAACAAATGTAAACATGTTACAGAAATTAACGAATTTTAACGAAACTTGGTTATAAGCAACCGACAATTTGTAATGAATTATTTTGAACATTATTTTTTCCGATACTCGTATTTAAGTAGATATTCTGTTTTTAATTAAACAGTATTTTTATATTTATATCTACCGGCCTGATTATTTACGATAAATTTTTGTTACGAAAATGTGTGCTACCCAACAGGATTCAAACCTGCGATTCCTATTACAAAGTGGAAGCATACCATTTGATCTGGTACCGTCTTGACTACTCGACCATGGATAGCCTCTTGATCAGACGAGGTTTTTATCGATTTTACCGCAAACAAGCATATCTGCTTTGAGCATGATAAAAACCTTGTCTGATCAAGAGGCAATCCATGGTCGAGTGGTCAAGACGGTACAAATTTGTAGTAGCTATATAATTATTGAAAATTTAAAAGTCTATTTAATTATTTTAATATCTATTTAATTATTATTCTTTCATAATATAAACAAATTAATAGATATATGTAAGTTAAAAGATATTTTTTATGAAGAATCATTTTAACCATATTCTAAAGTGAACCATTTGCAATGTTTATATATGACATTTATGTCATTATATCTATTTAATAGATATCTATTCTTACGAAATTTAATAATATATAGTTTTCATATAGACACAATTGGCATGAGTCGTTTATTGTGGGAGTTTTATTTGTTTCTTTAAGGTACAAATAATATTTCAATAGGGATGTTCTATTTTTGTAGTTATTATTAAATAAAGACGTGTGTTGATAAAATCGTTTTCATTGAGTTCTTAGTACTACCCACACAGTTTTTTAATAATCATATCGCCCCAAGCAAGAATGATTGTGGCTATAATTTGAGGGATTATTGCATATATTGATTGTAATGTATAATTGATCCCCCACTTTATATCCACATTATAATAATATAGAAATTTTTTATAATCATATCGCCCCAAACAAGGCATTTTACTGCCACTGTTTTGCAGGGGGTTACATAGGAGGAAAGTTATGAGAAAGAGTGATAGGTTATAGGGCGTGTCAGTAAGTGGGTAAGAGTGGAAAAAGAATACTGATGAGAGTGGAGGGGACGAGGAAAGGAGCATAAGAGAGAGGATGCAAGTCAGTAAGATAGGAGACTTTACATCTTGGAGATTTTAGCTGTCGGGGAAGCAAGTAAATGGAAGGGAATTCCACAGGCGGGAAGTGCGAGAAAAGAACCTGTTGGAGTAGAATTTGCGTGTACATTTTATTGGTTTCACAGTAAAATGGTGGGACCTAGTTGCCAATATTTGTGGCTCCAGTAAATTTATATATAGGGGGCGCCAGTGAGGTAAGTTCATCGGAGCAGAAGCCGTGAAAGTATTTGTAGAAGAGACACGGCGATTCTACCTCTAAGCTACGGGCTATCGGTAGAAGGAAGCAGACTTTTTAGCGTTTATGTTATCATTACACACGCACAAGTGTTCTAATTCATTGCTGAATGAACGATGTGTATATATATATATATATATATATATATATATTCTTTTCACCTGATTTTATTTTGTTTTCTACAGTTTGCCTTGTACTTTTCCTCATTTAAATTCCCTTACACTTTCTTTAACACGCCCTCACTTTTTCCCAATCGTTTTTTCTTAATATTATGAGGTTGATTTCTTAATTAGTCAAATGCTGAAAATGATTCTGGCTCAAAAGAACTGGAGATCTCATGTTGATATGACAATTTGATCTTTATTCAAGGCATAACGGAGGCCTATCACGTTGAATACACCGGTTCTCGCTCGATCACCGAAGTTAAGCAACGTTGATCCTGGTCAGTACTTAGATGGGTGACCGCTTGGGAATATCAAGTGTTGTAAGCGTTTAGTGACGGATGTGCGTTGTGGTGCAGTGGATATCGGCTCGGAAAGAGAAATCGGTGAGCCGAGTTCGAATTCCAGTTGAATACCCTGCATTCACTTAAGCACTGATACCCTTGGGAAAGGTGTTAATCCGTCCCTTCCATCCAGTTATGGGTTAAATAGCAAGGGTAGAATTTGGGGACCCTGCTCCCAATGAAACTTGATACTCGAAAAGAAAAATGTAAAAATAAAATAACTTGACCCAAAAATCATTGGTTATGACCTTAAATGATCCCATAAGGATTGATAGGTCATTAAACCTCGAAATAAACAAAAGACATAACAGTCGTACGTACAAACTGTATAACAGCATAGCGTTCACGATTATTTCCAGCTCATAAGACACAGTATCGAACTGAAACTACACTATAATTCTTGATAGAATAACAGCAATCACACATACAAGCAGAATAAAATAAAAATAAATCTCTATTAGAATGAACAAGTGATTTCGGTTCAAAAGACATCCGATCGATCAGATACTACACTCTGATCCGAGGTAGAAAAACGAAACAGTTGCACATGAAAAGAAACAGAATATTAATATGATTATTAACTTTTCACAAATGAAAGTTTACTTTTTACTTTCTTCATTTGATTTGAAAATATGAAGACATTTCTCGGAACCAGACAACGTAATGCTTTCTTGAAAATCAAATTTGTTTACCATGCATACCTGACTGTTATGAATTGATTTTTTTATTCTAAGTTTTGATCAAAATCAAAAGATATAAATAAATCAGTTGCAATCAACCGGGAGATAAACAGAAAATCCTGTACTAATTTGAACAAATTTAATAAAATTGTTTTTTTAAAAAATTTCTTTTATGTACCAATTAAAGCCAACTTCAGAAAGACGAAATGAGTTGACGTGATGAATTTACTCAAGCAGAGACGTTTTCCGAGACAAATATTGCATTAGTCAACACTATTTTTTTAAAAGTTCAATGAATAAAATAAAAACACTTTCTGTCCAAAAAGATTGACCAAAAAATGTTATTATATAAAAGTGATTATCTTTTTCTTCTTTTGGGAAAATAATATATTTAGATTTTGCTTTACGCAGTGCTAGACTGACGCCGGGATCTCATAAGCATTCCAAAAGTTGAGTAAGGTATTAAGAAACAGGACAATTCCGCTAGAAACAAGGAAGTGAGTACTGGATTGCTACGTGATGTCCGTCCTTCAATATGGCAGTGAATGCTGGACAATATCATCAAAGATGAAGGAAAAACTTGAAGCAACTAAAATGTGGTTCTACAGAAGGATGTTGCGAATATCATGGATCGAGCATGTGAGCAATGATGGGGTCTTAGAAATGATGGAAACAAAAAGGAAATTAATACTGAGCATCAGGAAGAGACAGCTGAAGATCCTGGGGCATGCAATGAGGAAGGAGGGCTTAGAGAACCTGATACTAACAGGCCAGATAGAGGGAAGAAAGACACGAGAAAGCAACCGATAACATATTTGAAGAACCTAATCAGATGGATGATGGAATGAGGGTTGCATGGTGTAACAGGAGAAGGCGTGCTCAGAGCCACCAGGGTTAGGGAAGCATGCGATCACCTAAGTCCTGAAGGAACAGGGCACATAGAAGAAGATGTAACCACAAATTTTGTGTTAACAGTTTCTTTCCTCCTCCTCGCAATTTTTGCTGGTTGAACTCCCTTCCGGCTCAATGTTTCCTAGCCAATCTAAAAAAAATTTGAATGCAATGTCAATCGCTATCTACTATCCTCATGATTACTCTTTTCCTCTTTCCGCTCATTATTAATGTTTCTGTTTCTAATTCTTTCCCACCAGTAAACCCTTGATTCTTAGTGGCTTTACTGCCTTGCATGGGGTGATACCGATTTAAGAAAATGTTAGAAACATGCTGTTGTGGAGTAGTTTTCGCACTGAAGGTTATAATCGTGCTATGTCGGTTGCTAATCGACTTAACGCACCCAAAATTTTAGGAACTTGGTAATCTTCCACTGAAAACCGACTCCTTAGTATTTGGCTAACTGCCGACTAATATCAACTGCCTAGTAGTTCTACTGAACTCCAATAGACGTCTAAAGAACTCCCATGAACTTCCCAAGTACTTCTTCCGTTAACTTCCTGTTAACTCTTATTAATATAGGAGGGAGAGTCCATTATCTGACACACACACGTATATATTTTGTCAGTAATTCTTCTTTGGGGTACATTCCGTGAAATATAACGGTCAAGGCACGAGGTGTATTACAGGAGTTTTGAGATGGTTTTTTTTTCCTTCTTAATTACATTCTCTTAGGTGCTCGTTCAACTTGGAAAACAAACAAAAGTTACAAAGAGTGTGGTCTGGACTGTAGAGATGGTAACGGACAATTCTTATGCTCGATTCTGTCTACATAAATTGTATTGCATAACAAGTTTCCAAATTGACTGCAAAACTAATTTTGAGCAAGTTGTGGATCTACGTCGCCAATTTTGTTTTCTGTAATTGTGGCCAAACTTCGCCACGAAATTATAGTGACCGGTTTGTGCCGAAAGTAAGACACGGAACACAAGAGGTAGGTTCAAAACAGTAGATTAGTATAACCAAGAAAGAAGATATTCAAAAGATGTGTTAATAATAAGTCATATAAAAATTTCGCAATAGTGGCAGTGGAATGCCTTGCTTAGGGTGAGATGATTAAAAAAAATAAAAAAATAAAAAAATAAGTATGTCCGAAGGTATTGTTATGCTGCCTGACTAGTAGCTGTCGTCAACTGCTGTACTTGACTGCTCTTAACTGCTTGTAACTGCTACTCTTTAACTGCTATTTGGAAGTCATGCAGGTAATCTATATGTAACAAGAGGACGAGTTTATTCCTCGTAAGAAGGCACCATAACAGAGTACTTGAAGCAGATTTTATGACGTGCATTGCAGGTGTTTCAATGCAGTTGTTGTAGCACTCCAGCGACACCGTGAAAACCCCATGAAATGTGTCCATGACCATTGTCACAGCCCACTTATCTTTTAAAAGTCTTCTTAACGACTGCACCTGAGGTTCTGGGTCAGTTTAAGAAAGAACTAAAAGTCACAAGGAGAAAGGTCTGGAAGGTAGGGAGGGTAAAGAACAATTTTAATGCTACTCTCTGGCTCTAAAAAACATTTATTTTATAACGAACTTCGCAAATTTTTTTATCATCTCCCCCCAAGCAAGGCATTCTACTGCCACTTTTGCGCAGGAGGTTACATAGGGGAAAGTGATGAGAAAGCGGGGTTAGTTATAGGAAATGTCAGTAGGAGGGTAACAGACAGATGAGGATACCGAGGATGTGGGTAGAGTCGATGGAAAAAGAGCTAGAGAGAATGGATGCGAGTTAGTGAGATAGGAGATGTCTATTGACCTTACATTTAAATTCCTGGAGATTGTAACCGTCGGGGAAGCAAGTATAGGTGTGAAGTGCATTCAATATAAATATGCTTTTCAGTACTTAAAGCAGGTTTTATTAAGGGCATTCCAAGTGTTTCAACGTAATTTGAGCACTCTAGCGACCCCCATCAAAACTTCTTGATTGAACCTCGCAAATTTTGTAACTTTATTTGTTTTTCTTGTATTTAAATACGTATTTTTTAAGGACTGAGTATCTAAAGAAATCGTAATTGGTGTCTGTCTTCCGGAATTATTTCGATTTTGATGTTTTAAAGGCGGGGCTTCATATTAACAAGGACTCTCAACATACTGTTTATTTTTCACCCTTGTGTAAAGGGCATGTTTTAAGTATAGTTTCCGACTTTGTCGTGGTTTTGCTTAGTTTTAAAGGTGGTGCTTCATTTTCGGGATAACAAGGACTCTCAACATACTGTTTATTTTTCACCGTTGTTTAAGGGGCATATGTTTAAGTATAGTTTCCGACTTTGTCGTGGTTTTGCTTAGTTTTCAAATGCAGCCAATTTAACCAAGAGTTAAATACTCGGAGTTTTGTTTTGCATTATTGCATTATTTTAGCTTAATCTGATACGAGATCACGAAGCTGCTGAGAGGAGGAGGAGGAGGAGGAGGAGGAGGAGGAGGAGGAGGTTTCATCGATTGTTATAATCTTAACCTGTTAGAGTTGTCAACAGTTGTTTATTCAAAATATCATCATAATTTTCATTTTTATCTCTTCATTTTGTGCCCATAATACAACGTGATTAAGTTATTCTATAATCTGAGTTGTAGCGCACCTCAAAATGGTTAGCAAGCTTGTCCCACTGGAAACTATAACAAGTGAGTACTCAGTTCGATCCTCACTGGGTATCCCATAATTTTGGCCATGAATCACATCTAAATCAACTAGAAAAATCAACTATTACAACTGAGAAATGAGTTTGAACCTCACTGAGTACCTCGCACTCTGGGCCTTGTGCCATATCTACGCGACGCTTAGAAAATACCCTTTTTTATAATCATATCGCCCCAAGCAAGGCATTTTACTGCCACACGTTTGCAGGGGGTTACATCAGCGGAAAGTTATGAGAAAGAGTGACAGTTTATAGGGGGGGGGTCAGGAAGTGGGTAAGAGAAGGATGAGAATACTGATGAGAGTGGAGTAGACGGAGAAAAGAGCATGGGTGTGTGTGTGTGTGTGTGTGTGTGAGAGAGAGAGAGAGAGAGGATGGAGATTAGCGAGATAGGAGATGGCTATTTTACATTTAAATTCTTGGAGATTGTAGCTGTCGGGTAAGCAAGTAAACGGAAAGGAATTCCACAGGCGGGAAGTGCGAGAAAAGATGCTGCTTCGAGTAGAATCTGCGTTTACAATTTATTGGTTTCACACTAAAAAAACTAGTTGCTAATCTTGTTGCTTGAGTAAATTTATATATAGGGGGCACTAGTGAGCTAAGTTCATCGGAGCAGAAGCCGTGAAAGTATTTGTAGAAGAGACAGAGGGAAGCCACATTGCGCCGGTGAGAAAGTGACTGTATTTGAGCTGCCAAGTTGAGATCTATCACATTATAGATTCTCTGTTGGATTTTGTCAAAGACACCTAGGTGAGATAGCAGGAGTACCCGACAAGATATGGCAGCAGTATTCAATCTATAAACTGAGTCGTTCTTAGGCTTAGTATTGTGTGAAGAATTCATTATTTTCTAGACGAGATGACTAGAATTAACCCTAAAGTTAAAAAAGAAAAGCACTTTCATTTCATGCAATTATCGTTCATTTCCAGCTTCTTGCTTCCAGTCAAGTTTGAGCTTCAGAAATTTAAATGGAATTTTAAGCGTGTAGAGGGAGCTAAGAAGTCCCTCTAACAAATAATAAAAAGAAAAATGCACTACAAATGATGTAAAATAAACGTTTGTTTATTTTCGTAAAAAAAAAAAAATATATTTTTCTTGTACAAAATATGAGATTGTCCGTACTGCTGTAGAAAAAAAGAGAAAGAAAGGAACTGGGAATGTGAGAGGGAAAGGTAGGACGATGTGTAGCGAACGAGATGAGAGAAAGAGAGGGTGAATGAAGGTTCACGGATACGGATGCCGCCTGTGTGTGTGCTCGAATCTGTCCGTGTACCCTTTTGATGTCAGCGTGTCGCTGGTCTCCTCTGGTCTGATGAGCGTTTCTCCCTTCCTTATATCTGAATGGTGAGGCTCCGGGGAGATTGAAAAAATAGGTTTCTTATGTCGAGCCCTGATTGGTCAATAAATCATATTTTTGACCACGTGGTGTGCTTTCCACTACGTCCGAACTTTTAGGTGCGCCGTCCTTGTTTTTGACCCCACAGGGTATGGTAAGGGGTGAATTCCCGCACAATTGTATTTTTTAGATACACGTGTGTGAATTAATTTTTATTGTGTGTGTGTGTGTGTGTGCAAAATGAAATAAGAAACAGCACAAGCGTTATTTTCTGTCCTCTTAAATTCTGTGTTTTTTTTATTTTTCTTGCTCCTTGATAAACTGTTTCTTATAATTTTTTTCAAACTCATTATTCTCCCCCGTGTGTCAGTGGCTATGTTGCCTTGCTTAGGATGACACGACTAAAACAAATCATTGCCAGTCATCGCCAGACTTATGGTATAACGTTAATATTGTAGTCGATTAAAAGGTCAAAATTGGAAACATTTATTGGGTAAGGCTAAATTTAACCAAAAACTGCAATCGCACACAACAATGGCCTACAAAAGAATTACTCGAATGGTGGCTGCTCTCATCCAGAATACCATTTTAAAGAATGCCTGTTTTAATCTGATAGCCACGTTGCCCAGAAATCGGTTTTGCCGACAATGCGAACGCCCGTGTATGAAGCCGTGTTAATAGAATACATTAGGAGGCAGGAACACGCATTGAAGCCATTCATCTATAGCGAGTTTTCTCGTTCGAAATAGAAACACTAACGGGAAAAATCGGAGTACCATTTATTTATTTACTAGCATCATAGCCCGGCGTTGCTCGTGCAACTCAGAAATTTTTTCATTTCTTCAGCGGATGAAACAAATACGTTTAAATTCCCTGCAGACACTTAAAATATAATCTATATATATAAAAGGCATTCTGTGAGTCTGTGTGTAACTGTTCTCTATGCACGCCAACATTTTTTAATATTTCTTTTATTTCAAAATTACGGGGAAAAATATTCATATGTTTTTGTTGACCAAATGAATTTTTAAAACGTCGGAATAAAAATTAAATATAAAGGCTCATTTTTTGTTTATAATAAAAAACATTTTAGTCGCGTTTGACACGTGTGATTTGATTTATGTGACGTAATCTAGCAACCATCTTAGATCTTAGATGTTTTGCTGAGCAAATGTTAACAATCTGCACTATAGGCCAAAAAATGCCAAAGGGAAAATTGCTGAACGATACTCAAAAAGTATGTGTCAATCTGGCTTCCCTGTAGATATATGTCCTTAGAATGTTTGAATGGCGTAGCTTAAAAAATGTAGGCGAGCATAGGGAACAGTCACACACAGACTCACAGATTGCCTTATATATATATAGATTTGTGAAATTTGATTGTCTCCCGATTGTAAGATAAATGGAACAAAATTCTGAGGCATCCGTCATCGAATAATAATGAGGAACCTAGATCAGGGAGAAAAATTGGCAAGTGCCACAAGGGATAAGAAGTTGGGGAGAGTCATAATCGTGGGGCGCGACACATGGAAGTACCTTTGCTGATTATTTGAGAGTGTAGTGTGTTTAATCTTTACTGAGTATCCAACGATACCCATTGAGTATTTAACGGGTGGGAAACTATACTCAAATGCTTACAACTTTAGAATGCTACAAAATTTAGAACTTTTGCTGGTGTAAAGAATTTTAATCTTCTCTGCGGACAGGTACCCGACATTTTTTTAAAAATCGAACTGTATCCCAAAATATATATTCAACAAAATTGCAAGATACAACTCGCACATCACCGCATCTAGTAATTATGTCTACACAAAAATATATATATACAAAAGCTGAGTATCATCTACCATGTATTCAATTGTGAAAGCAGAATGACATGTTATTACTTTAAAACTTAAAATTAAATGGTCCATAAAGAGTTGATATGCCGTTAAACAAACATTCAAGACCATGGAACCAAGAATCTGGACAGATTCAATGTAAAGAAAATTAAATATTGTATTTTCACTTGTTTTTAGTTAAATGTTAAAATTTTAAAATATTTGCTGAAAACGACAGTTTCATAAGCAGCTCTTGTTGGAGAATTAAATAAAAACCACTCTTTTTGATAAAACATACAGGCCTCACTCGGCTGCTGGTATACTTGTTTTTTTTTTTTTAATTCATTACCAACCAGCAGAATTACTTATTCAATAAACTCGTAAATAATTCCTAGTCTAACCTGTCTGACACAAGGTCATAATAATGTCTGCACTAACAACGACAACATTCATTGTTTGATGGTAAGAGCAACTTGCAAATAGTCAGAATATAATGAATAACTCGAGAATCGGTTGTGCTATGTTAGCGAAACAGCAATCAATATAAAAAAACGTTAATGAACCTGCATGAACAGACACTCTCCTCTAAGCATACTCAGTCGACAGGAAAACGCTATTGTCCGAGTTTGTTTACTGTCTGAACTGACATTTAAAATGTCCAAAATGACAGATAATAAATAACTGAAATCATTTTTGTGCAGACACTGTATATATGATATTTATTGTCTAGTCTGGCACAAGATTAAATGGGACGTGCAGGAGCAGAAAGACTCTGACACGTTATTCCTCTGTGCGTATAGGAATTACATTTTGAAAATATATATTCGAAATCCTGTTTTCTGTTTTTTATTAATTCTACGCTCGAGCCTCACCCACGGGTACGATTGGGAAATACGCAGCTACCCCAGAAGCAAGTCTGTAAAGTTTGTGCTGCAAACTTAGCTTTACCTGAAAGAGTTCGTTCATATAGGTTGTTCGATTGATTTTGTTTAGCGGCATATCAACCTCTATGTCATTTAATGAAAAAATCTAAATATTTTGAATGTAATTGTATGCCTTCATCTGCAGATACAATGTATTGTTGGTCCTTTTACTATAAATAGTACTATTTTAATTTGTTATGGTGCTCTCCTACGAGGAATGGACTCTTCCTCTTTGTAATATGTAATTGACTGCGTGACTTCTGGAGAGCAGTTAACGAGGGCAGTTAACTGCCTTGCGTATTATCGAACTCTCTGCCTTCGGGCGAAGAGTAATGACCCAGTCGAGGTTCCGCCAAAGGATAGGGTCTTGCCTGAGGAAAATTAGACAGAAATGTTTGCCCGGGCTATATGGCCCGGATTACCCACTTTAAAAAGGCCTTGTGCCACATTTTGTCTTAAGTGAGATGGTAATTAAATACCGCAGTTAAGGAGAGCAATTAACAAAAGCAGTTAACAACAATTAACGAAGGCAGTTAAAGACAGCGATTAGTCAGACAATAAGCAGCGTAATAATACCTTCAGACTTATTTATTTCTATATTACTTATTATTAACACTTCCTTTGAATATCTTGTTTCTTGTTATACTAATACACTGTTTTGAACCTACCTTCTTGTTCCGCGTCTTACTTCCGGACAAACCGTTCACTACAATTTTGCGGCAAAGTTTCTCTACAACTGCACAATATTTTTCTATAGAAAAAGATGTTGCTGGTATTTTTACCATGAGTTTTTTTTTTATTTGACACTTTCATAGTATTTTGGTTTCCTTTGAGAGTTTACTATTTTTCCATGGCTGGGACACTAACAAGTTGGACCTGGGAACAGAAGCAATTGAGAAGTGGTTCCACGCTCCTCAAAACGGCCAATCTCTCGACCAGTGGTCTTGCTACCATATTTAGTTCATCGTCATACCTAGCTTTATGGTTTCATGGCAAACCCAGGCAAGTTTGTAATAATAATTAAATGAAACTCAGTTTGAATTAAAAATATCCAGTAAAGATAATCAAATATGGTGACGGAGAAAACTTGGTGAACTCCCTTCTAGCTGAGGCTTTAAAAGCAAGTACTGATTAACATTATTCTAGCGCAAGACCACAACCACGATTCGCCTAAAGAGTAATAGTAGCTCTTAAAAACATAAAATAAAATAAATTCAATTCTTAAGAAAAAACACAGCATTCATACTCGTCGCCATTTTGTTTCTTTTACATAAGCTTTCGTTTTTTCTTTGATTTTTTAAAAATTTGTAATTTCTTTACTGTTTTTCTATAATTGCAAATTAATTCTTTTTCGTTCAATCATTCCTTGTGTATTTGCGGCTAGTTGT
This sequence comes from Ascarosepion bandense, assembly GCA_037127315.1. Lineage (NCBI taxonomy): Eukaryota > Metazoa > Mollusca > Cephalopoda > Sepiida > Sepiidae > Ascarosepion > Ascarosepion bandense. The sequence goes on along the minus strand of JBBBDQ010002313.1, from coordinate 254,038 downwards.
TTTATTTAAGGAAAAAAAAACATTATTACATTCGCTACAATAAGGATGTGCGTTGTGGTGCAGTAGATATCGGCTCGGAACGAGAAATCGGGGAGCCGAGTTCGAATTCTAGTTGAACTCCTTGCATTCACTTACGCGCAAATACCCTTGGGAAAGATATTAATCCCTTCCTTCCTTCCAGTTATGGGTTAAATAACAGAACAGATTGGGTTCTATAGCCTTGGCTGGCAACCAGTCTACCGCAGAAAGCAATGGCAACCTCCTGCGGGATAATCTTCTGTTTAATCAGTCATGTTTCTTTCAAAATATGATCGCCCAAGCGTGTTTCACGTATGGCACTTATCTAACTGACTGACAATAATATTGTTCCTGTCAATATTTAAAAATACAACTTAATAGGAAAAATATATAAAATAATGAGTCTGAACTTAGCAGTGGATGAGGTAGTTGCGTTTTTCAACATTGGTTTTTAAACATACGCACCGTAGTGGGGGCGCTAGAGGGCGTCGTCATTGATGTCTTTGCGTGGATCACTAGGGAGTTTCGGGTCTCTCAACATCATACCCCACCTCACCGCGCCGACTCGACCAGAGATTATCAGTTTCTGGTCCATCCTCAATAAGCGCTTTCAGACACTGGAAAAATTTTATAATGTTTGGGCCCCGTACGAAATCTTACAAACGCTTTTACGAGTACTATTAATCAAAAAAATGAAGAGAACTCAGGAATGCAGAATTTCGGGGAATTGGTTAGCACAAAAAAATATGCAAGATGATAGATGTGTTCGATTCTCCCACACTTGATAGATTGTTGCACCTCGCCAGTGTTGTTTTTATTCTTATAAACGTTTATTTAGTGGATATTCATATTTGATCTACGTTCCGTTTAATTATTAAATAGTACATCTTTTATTTTTGCCTCAAGCCAGAATGTTAGAGAAATTTTATTTTATATATATATTGTAACAAAGTTATAAAACTCATAGGCTTTTTTACCTGCTCATCATGCATTTACTTTTATAAAGAGTGCTCGATACAACGTAGAGCATTATATTGTAATGGTTGTTACAATGGTTTATAAATTTATAGTTCACTATGAATTTATGGGTAGTGATAAAAAATGTTTTGTGTAGTGATACTATGAATGTATAAACCATTGTAACAACCATTACAATATATATATATATATATTGTAACAAAGTTTTAGAACTCGTAGGTATTTTAACCTGTTGTTCATGCATTTACTTTTATAAAGAGTTCTTGATACAAACGTAGAGCGTTATATATAAAACGTAGAGCGTTATATATTAAAAAAAAATTTACCACAAATAAACGGTCTTTTTTACCAGATAATTTTCATAACAACTTGATTACCCGAAGAAGAGGCGACCCCAAAATACATGGTCAGCTTCGAAACGCGAAAATTTTTGTGTAGTGATACTATGAATTTATAAACCATTGTAACAACTATTACAATATATATATATATATATATATATATATATATATATATATATATATATTATTTAATTAATTAGTTTTTGGTCATATGTGTGTATATATATATATATATATATATATATATATATATACATTTGGTCATGTATATATATATATATTGTCATCCGCAGACAGATCTGTTTCGCCATATCACAGCAAACAGTACGGTTAGACTCCGATTGCTTTTTTACACAGGATTGAAACCCGACCGAAATGGCGTCAGTCGGCGACTCTACTCCTGGGCTATGGGCGTTCGGTGGAAGTAAGCAGACTTTTTAGCGCATATCATTAAATGCGCCCAATAGCTAGAGTGCTCTAATTCATTTCACTGAATGAGCGATGCGTACATGCCAGAGTAGCTACTGTTTATCAAAGTCTACTATTTTTCCAAACTGCTCAATCAGGTTGTGAGAGCGTAAATATTGTCATCCATATATGTATATATTCAATATTTTATATTTCTAGCATTATGAAACTTTATCTAAAATGTTCTGTCTGGTTTAAATAAAAATCCAGGACTGTGTCGAGTAGTCTTACTAGATTGAATGAAATTCATATTGCAATCTGTTAATACACACACTGAACGTTTTCTTTCAGTCCTATGTTCTTTGAAATATATAGCTAGGTCTCTGTAGCGTGTTTTCCTTCCATAAATAATGATTGGCTGGAGATTTAAAAATATTGTTGTAAATTTTGAATATTTTGGGCAGCTTCGTAAAAAAAAAAAAAATTAAAGAAGAAGAGAAAATAAAATGAAAATATAAAAAAAGAACATTAAGAAAACTAGTGAGAAATTCTTCGTCGTAATTTGAGCGGTTTCTTTCCTTTAAAGTTTTTTTTTTTAAATCTTGTTATATGGCGAGTATTTTTATGTTAGAACGAGAAAGATGGTTCTCATTGGAAAGATTTCACGTCTTATTTTTATTCTTTGTCAAAACTAGGCAATCGTCTATGGCGGAACGATGAACTGATTTATATTTTTACGAAAAGGTGGACAATTTGCTTGTCAAAGAATAAGATAATAGACTAACTTACCTCCAGGGGAAGAAAAGATGTAATGCTTTGAAAATGAAAGGGAAAAAAAAGAAAGAAAAACAAAGCTAATGAGCGACTGGGTTGAGAAGGTGGGTAGTGAGAACAGTGTATATATAGGGAACCAAATAACCGGAAAAAAGATTGTGATATAACAATGAATTAGAAAGAAAGAGGCGAGCAATATAAAAAAAAATGGTAGAAAGTGAAAGAAAATAGAAAAAGATAGGAAGATAAAGACGGAAAAAGTAAAAGAAATGGAGTAGAAAGAAAAATATTAGCAAACGAACGAGAAAGAATATGAAAGAACATGAAATTAAGAAAGAAAAAAAATGGAAATGTTTGAAATATTCTAACGTCATCGCGACACTGAGGTGGGTACTGGAAAACATTTTTTATCGCACGTACGCCTATTGACTAGAAAATTAAATCTATCAAATATCGACGAATAAATATGAAGGAAGGTGAATAATTACAAAGGTGGTCGAGTAAATACGAGGACTGCTATGCAATATCCTTAAGCTAAAGGAACGATGGTTGACATCATATAGCTTAGATTTGGCATAAGGCCGTAAATATGGAGCATCCAATGAAGAACAAATTCTCTAGTCAGTAGAAATTTATCAAGCAAGACAGCGCTCTACATCCACAATGTGTCTCTGAGTGTATATATATATATATATATATATATGCGTGAAAAGTGTATGTATGTAATTATAAATATCAATATATATATATATATATATATATATATATATATATATATGCTATTTGTTATATATATTCTATTATTTATATATTATATATGCGTGGTACTTATTTGAAAGTGCTTAATATCAGTGATAGAGCTGACATATTCAGATCGAGCCCCGCACGATTCGCATATATATGTTTATGCAAGCCCCAGTGGGCGGACGCGCGCGTGTGTGTGTCTTTGCGTGCCTCAATAGGTGTACAAATGTATATATATATATATATATATATATATATATATATATATATATATGTGTGTGTGTGTGTGTGTGTGTGTGTGTGTGTGTGTGTCATGACGACAGATTTTTCCCCCACTTCCACAAAAATACACGAATATACTCAACCCTACAAATAACCAATTTTTTAAAAAAATTAATCAGTTTGTCTGACGATCGTAAAAGCATGAAATCCAGGGTTATAAACTCACACTTATCTATCTATCTATCTATCTATCTATCTATCTATCTATATATATATATATATATATATTAGAACCTTGAATAAGTTCTCGCTGTTTCCGAACAGATGGCATATCCAGAATTGCGTGCGTGTAGTTTCAAATGATAACACATCTATAAAGAAGTACTATAAGCAAGCTTGAAATTCAGTTTGTGTCATTTCGCCAAAGTGCAAACAATTTTGATTTTCGTAGCGTTTGTACTAAAGAAAGTGTATTTTCGGGGAATTTTACTGCACTACTTTATTTAAAAGAAATCTGCAGTTGGAGCACCCAAAATTCTTACGACTAATCTCTGTCGGAAACAGAGATTGATTTAGACACTTAAAAAATAATTACTTTGGTGTTGAAGACAAAGAGCCTTCTGGCGCACTGAGAAAGTATGAAGACGAAGAAATGGCAGCATTGCTTTCTGAAAACTCGTGTCAGGCAGAAGCTGGACTTGCAGAATCATTTAGAGTTGATCTCACAACAGTTTCGAAATATTTGAAAACATTAGGAATAATTCAAAATAAGCTCATAGTGTTCCGTACGAGACTTCGAACGACATCTTGTCATGTGTGTGAACAGCTGCTTTAACGACAGAAAAGAAAGGTCTTTTGAATCGTTTCGTGACCGTCGATGAAAGGTGGATACGCTACGCTAATCATAAGCGTTGAAGATCGTCGGGTAAGCCCGGCCATTCATCGACAAAGCCGAAATCCATGGTTCGAATCTTCTACTTTGCATTTGATGAAATCAGCTAAGTGTAGTTCATTATGAGCTGCTCAAACTGATCAAATACCATCACGTGAGATGCGTTTGAGCTGAGCATTGAAGAAAAAACGGCCGCTGTACGAGTAGAGACAGGGCAAATTGATTTTGTTGCATGACAATGCTAGGCCACATGTTGAAAAATTTGTGAAAACGTACTTCGAAACGCTTAAATGGGATGTTCTTTACCATCCGCCGTATTCACCAGACATTCCCCTAGCTGATAATCACTTGTTCCGATCGATGGCTTATAGCTTGACTAGGCAGCGTATTTATTCTTATGAAGACGACAAAAATATGGGTCGACTCGTGGTTAACCTCAAAAAACGTATCGTTTTTCCGACGTGGAATTCTAATGTTGCCAGAAAGATGGGAAAATGCAAAGGCTAGCGATGGACAATACTTTCAATGACATATTTATTTACTAATTTTTGTAAATAAAACATTAATTTTCAGGAAAATCAGTAAAAACACATTTAAAGTCATAAAGTGTGGACGCACCTGACCATAGCTCAAGTAATTTTTTAAAAAATCATTTTACCTCAAGCAAGCTGTTAACACCACTGATGTGCAGGGGGTTACATAAGAGAGTTGAAGTATTAGGTAGGAGGAGAGTGAACACAAAGGCGAACCAGCTACAGGGGGTGAAAGAGAAAGGGCAAGAGAAGAATGTGAATACAGGAGTGAAGACAGTTGTGAAGGTAGAAAAAACGAAAAGGACAAGATACACGAGGTGATGTAGAAAGGGCTGGAGTTAAGTGGATAAGAGATGCGAATTGCCTTTGCATTTAAATTCCTGAAGGTTATAGCAGTCAGGATAGAAAGTATATGGAAGGGAGTTCTACAGGCGGTAAGTGAGAGAAAAGTAGCTGATGGAATAGAATTGTCGCCTGCATTTGGTTGTTCTAACTGTAAAAGGGTGAGACCTTATTGTCAGTCTGGTTAACCGAGTAAATTCTTGTGGAGGGGGCACCAGTGACCTAAGTTCTTTGGAGCAGAGGCCATGAAAATATTTATAGAATAGACAAAGAAAAGCCACATCCCGCCGCTGAGAAAGTTGCTGGAGTCGAACTGCCAGGTCGGGACCAATCACATAACAGATTCTTCTCTAGAGCCTGTCGAGAACATTGAGATGAACAGCATGGGCGCCTGACCAGATATGACAACAGTATTTCATGCACGGTCAGATGGTTGATTTGTATATGTGCAAGATGGACTCAAGTGGGAAAGACTTCCTGGCCCGACACCGCGACCCAACTTTTGATTTAATGTAATTATTCAACTTGAGGTCGGAAGATAGGACAAGAATAAGAATTCATTTAAACACAGACAGAAATTTACAAAACCCCTTCGACAACAAATTTGTAGATAATTGAAAAATATTAGCTTCACCCACAAGTAAAATCTAGCATGGATGATGCAGGTATCCTTGAGAGCAGCGCATTGCGCCTCCTTATTCTGACTTTTTCAACAGACCTGACATGGGACGAATACAGCGGATCTATAGCTACACCTACTATTAGGAGGTGCGTTGTAGTGCAATGGATATCGACTCAGAACGACAAATCACAGAGCCGAGTTCGAATTCCATTTGATATTCCTTGCATTCACTTACGCACAAATACCCTTGGGAAAGGTATTAATCCGTCTCTTCCCTCGAGTTTTGAGAAACGAAATTTATAGCAGTGGAATAATACCAGACGATCTATGCAAGTCGATATTTATAGCACTGCCGAAGAAACTAGGTGCAAACGAGTGTGAACTACACAGAACTATCAGCTTAATGAGTCACATTACAAAACTGATTGTCAGAATCCTGATGAATAGAGCGAGAAGTAGAATCAGGCCAGAGATAGGGCAGCAAAAGTGCGCGTTTGTCAAAGACACTGGAACAAGGAACGCCATATTCATGATTAAGATGCTCCCCGAAAGGGCAATAGAAATGAAGACAGACTTGTACCTATGTTTTATTTACTATGCGAAGGCATTCGACAAGATACGACACAAAGAATTGATGGAGATGCTCAGCAGCCTCGACATTTTTGGGAAAGACATAAGAGTAATCAAGAATCTCTACTGGCAGCAAACGTCCTGCACACGGACAGGTGACGATTTCAGGAGATTTACAAAGATAGAAAGAGGCATAAGACAAGGATGTGTCTTTTCACCGGATTTGTTCAACTTGCACAGCGAGAATATTTTGAGGACCCGAGATGACACGCCAGGATTTGTTATTGGAGGCCACAACTTGAACAACATAAAGTATGCAGATGATACAGTGCTGACTGCAGACACGGAAAGGAAACTACAAGACCTCCTACAGAAGGTAGCGGTGGGGAGTGAGAAAAAAGTACTACAAATAAACTTCCAGAAAACTGAATGCATGGTCATCAGCAAAAGGTGCAACCCAAAATGCCAAATACAGGTGGGGGACACCAGAATCAAGCAAGTACAAAAAATTAAATACCTAGAAAGTGTTCTAACAGGAGATGGAAAGTTCGACACAGAGATCCGAAGACGAATTGGCACATGGCAAAGGACGCGTTCCAGAAGCTGAGTAAAGTACTAACATACAGGAAAATTTCACGAGAAACAAGAAAAAGAGTGATGGATTGCTATGTGAGGTCAGTTCTTCAATACGGCAGTGAATGCTGGACAATATCATCGAAAATGAGGACAAAACTGGAAGCAGCGGAAATGTGGTTCTACAGAAGGATGCTGCGGATATCGTGGACTGAGCATGCAAGCAACGATGTGGTGTTGGAAAGAATGGCAACAAAAAGGAAATTCATACTGAGCATCAGGAAGAGATAACTGAAGTTCCTGGGACACGAAATGTGGAAGGAGAGCTTGGAGAACCTGATACTGACTAGCCAGATAGAAGGAAAGAGAGACAGAGAAAGGCAGCGGATAATGTATTTTGCAGGGCCTGATCAGGTGGATGACGGAACGGGGGTTGATAGGAGTAACAGGAACAAACAAACATACTAAGAGCCACAAGGTATAGGGAGATGTGGAGAACCATGATCGCCTACGTCCTGAAGGGACAGGGCACATAGAAAAAGAAGAAGAATCGGTTTTATAGCCTTGGCTGGCAACTAGTCTACTGCAGAAAGAAATGGCAACATACTGCGGGATAATCTTTTTCCCAGTTAGTCATATCTCTTTCGAGACATGATCGCTAAAGCGTGTATCACGTATGGCACTTAACAGACTGACTAGCCTTTTACCATTGAAAAAGTTTAATCTAACCGCCGATTCTACTCCAAGTTTTCTCGCACTTATCGCCTGCGGAACTCCCTTCCGTTTACTTGCTTCCTTGCCAAAAATTTCAATGCAACGTCAATTACCATCTTCTATCTTCTTGAATCCCATTCATCTTTCAAGACACTAAAAACAATAAATCATAGACCGAGCACGTGAGCAATGACGAGGTTTTGGAAAGGATGGAAACGAAAAGGAAATTAATACTGAGCATCAGGAAGAGACAACTAAAGTTCCTGGGACATGCAGTGAGGAAAGAGGGTTTCGAGAACCTGAACTTAACAGGACAGATACAGGGAAAAGCAGCGGATAACATATTTGATCAGGTGGATGACGGAACGATGGTTGCATGGTGCAACAGGAAAAAACGTGCTGAGAGCCACCTGGGATAGGGAGATGTGAAAAGCCATGATCACCTACGTCCTAAAGGAAGAAGAAGATAATCCCCAGTGCATTAGCAGGGGTCTCACCTTGCTTGGGGTGGAATTAATAAAAAAAAAAAAACAAAGATAATGTAAACCTTATTATTTTAAAAAAAGCCAACACTCAGTAATATCAACTATGAAAACGGACACAGTGTGCTGACCGTATTTGTAATATAAAACATTCCATAAACCTAAGATACATACATGAAACAATTCTATATATTCAGTTAAAAATAATTTATAACCACAAAGGAAAACACTTCTACAAACACAAGAAAATTACATAAAATGCTTAATCGCAGTCTTCTTGTCAGCTCTTTTAATAAATCATGTACAAATAATTGATTTCTGCTCTAATGCAAATATATATATATATATATATATATATATATATATATATATATATATATATATATATATATAGACAATATTTACGCTCTCACACCCTGATTGAGCACTCTAGAAGAATGGTAGACTTTGAAAAACAGTAGCTACTTTTGCATGTACGCATCGCTCATTCAGTAAAATGAATTAGAGCATTCTAGCTATTGAGTGCGCATAATGATAATATATGCGCTAAAAAGTCTGCCTTCTTCTACCAAACGCCCATAGCCCAGAGGTAAAATCGCCGACTGAAGCCAATTCGGTCGTGTTTCAATCCTGGGTTAAAAAGCAATCGGTGTCTAACCGTACTGATGAACTGTGATACAGCGAAACAGATCTGTCTGCAGTTGACAATAATATATATATATATATATATATATATATATATATATATGTGTGTGTGTGTGTGTGTGTGTGTGTGTGTGTTAGTGAAACCGAGAGTGAGAAAAGAAAATGAGTTTAGAGATAAGGAGAGTTTTAGTGAGTCACACTGTCAGTGTCAAATAGATTAGTAAATATAATTCTGTATTACAAATGAGATTTAAATTGCATCGTCCAACAGGCTTTTCTGTGTTCTTCTTGAAAATAAGCTACCCTTTTTTTTAGGGTTAGAAGCAAACAAATAACTATTTGAGATTAATCTCCGTCATTTAATCCATTAATACTCACCGTAAAATCCGGTCTTAAGTATGAAAATAAAAGTAAAAATCTGGGATTATAGGCTTTTTTAAAATCTTGTATTATTAGTTTATAAGAAAAAAACAACGATATGAATTATATATTTCTATCACATAATCATTTCATGTCCCCCTGTCTATAGAATAGAACGGGGGGTATTAATGAGTCGAAACCCGCAAACCGATTTCCACAAACGTTAAGGAGTTTAAAATTATAACGAATTAGAAGACTTTGACAAATTCATTCATTTAAGAAAAAGAATAAGGAGGAGAAGGAGGAAAAGAAGAAGAAGAAGGAGGAGGAAAAGGAGGTGGTGGTGGTGTAGAAGTAGCAGACGAATAAGGAGCAAAAGGTGGCGGGGAACGAACAGCAGCAGAAGAAGAACAGATGAAGGAAAAGCAAAAGAAGAAAGACAGAAAGAAAGAACAAAAGAAAGAACAACAACAAAGAAAGAAAGAAAGAAAGAAGGAAAGAAAGAAAGAAAGAAAGATTATCGGGGAAATGAAAGAAAGAAAAAACAAGAAACAGTTGATCGGTTTTCTTTCGTCTGTCTATAAATCTCGAACGGGGAAAATAAAACAACTGTTCACACGGCGAAAAAAATGGACACGAAACAATGAAAGCTTTTTAATCGAAGCTTTAATTCTTATTGTTCCATTGTTTCACTTGTTGCTTGAGTTGGCATTTTATTTTCCTCCATTAAATTAGAATCTTAATCACATTCCTTTATCAACACACAGGACGAGATCTGTCGAAAAAGTATCGGACTGTTGCTATAGTAACAGTTCTAATCTATGCAGAATGAAACCGCTTGTCCCTGATTGACCTTGAACTTTGTTGCTTATAGTTGTTCTTGGAAGGAAAATGTGCAGAGTGTGGCTGCATCACCAGATCACAGAAGTTCCATCAGTGACCACGGCTTTGCACAGCAGTTTTTGACACATTTTCCTGGTCTGACAACCATCATATTTCCCAGATTTCGTGTATTCCTCTTTTCAAAAATCAAATCTCACTTGAAAGGAATAAGTTTTGAAGACATCGAGAAAATGTATGACAATGTGACGAGGCAGATGCTCAAAAATGAGCTCCCGGATTGGTTTCATCAATAGAAACGACGCTGCATAAAGGGTGTAGCTTCAGAAGGGATTTACTTTGAAAGAGATGAAATGGCGAATTGATATGTGGTGTTGTAGTTTTCTTTTTATAACACGTATCCCAAAACACACACACACACACACACACACACACACACACACACACACACACACACATATATACATATATATATATATATATATATATACTACCTACCATAATTATTAGCCCACCCCAGTTTTTAATATAACGGTTGACAAATTGCTAGCGTTCATTAAAACGTGAAAATTATCCAAAATGGAATTTTTTTTTATATCTTGTAATGTCCTGGTCATGCAAGTGTTAAAGCATGAAAAAACTGGTCTTTTTAGAAACATTTTAGAACATTACTACAATATTCATAGCTGATTCTGTTAATTGACCGCTTAAGCGTTTTAATGAACATTGCCTCCAGAATCTGTAGTTTGCTATTTTGTTGTTTTTTTTTGGTGCAGAATAGTTGTATTATCGATCAATATTTTTTTATATTTTGAATATCGGTATATCCAAAGCAGAAATAATGTACAGTCATTTTTAGCAGCACAGTTTTCAGGTTACATTTGTTACCATAACTCACAAACCTGAAGATGATCTCGCAAAGAGGTTGAAAGTACTTGGGTACCTTGAGAAATGAATGAAAATAATATCTGTCAATGTTACAGCTCATTTCTGACATCTTTTGATTGTAATACGCGAAAAATATCTCTGAGTATGAACGGATTTTATTAGGTATAAGCAAACATAATGTTTGAAATTTATTTAATCTGACACACACACACACACACACACACACACACATATATATATATATATATATATTGTAACTAAATTGTAGAACTCGTAGGTTTTTCAACCTGCTGTTCATGCATTTACTTTTATAAAAAGTGCTCGATACAAACGTAGAGCGTTATATTGTAATAGTTGTTACAATGGTTTATAAATTCATAGTATCACTACACAAAAAAAAAAAATCAACTTCACCACAAATAAACGGTCTTTTCAACCAGATAATTTTCATACCAACTTGATCACCCGAAGAAGAAGCGGCCAAAACACATGGTCAGCTTCGAAAATTTTTGTGTAGTGATACTATGAATTTATAAACCGTTGTAACAACTATTACACTACATATATATATATCTCAACATATTTTATTAAATATAACAGGTAATGAATGTCTATTATGATAAATCATGAGTCGTTCTCAACATCATATTTTGGCTTTAATTTCAGATGAAAATAAAGATAAATATTGTTCAACATTTGGTTATTATTTCATTAAGCAGATTCTAAGCTTTCGACTCACATGAGCCAACTTCAGAGTGGTTTATTTTCACCTGAAATTAAAGGCAAAAAACGATGTTTAGAGCGTCTCATGATTAAACATGGTAGACATTCATTGTCTTTAATATTTAACAATATATGTTTAGAAAATTATCTGTTGCCTCGATACAAACACCCACCACACACACACACACACACACATATATATATATATATATATATATATATATATATATATATATATATATATACATGCGCTCTATCTCTGATACTGACAACTTTATCTTATAAATATAACACACTCTAAAGCTATATATATATATATATATGATTGGGAGCTTTTGAGGAGCGTGGAATCACCTCTTAGTTGCCGCTGGGACACTAACAGGCCGTAGCACCTGTTGGGGTTCCAGCTATGGGTAAATCTTTAATCTCCAAACGGGGGTTAAAACACTATAAAAGTATAAAAATTCATTTTTACAGTAAAAATGCTAATAATATTTTTTGATAATGAAAATGTTGCCAGCAATACACTAAAAAACATATCTAACATTACATTTGATTCTAAGAGACCCTCTTTTCAGAGTGACATAAGTCAATGAAACCAAATCCACAAACAGATTTCTCTGAAAGAATCTATCCTGAATGAGGTCGTTATGCTGTAAAAATAAATAATACAAAGAATATTACCAGAAATACAAAAAAATTCGTTACAGAAATATGTCAATGAAACCTGATTTACAAACAGATTTCTTATAAAGAGTACATAGTCTATTCATACGAACCTATCCAAAATATCTTGCCAGCATTAAATAACTCAGTGAGGTAGAAATATAGTAAAAAAATATATGTATAAAAATAATATTACCATCCTTATTATTTTGTCTCTCGACAAAAACCCTCTTCACAAAAACATGTCACTGAAACATGATCTACAAACTGATTTCTTACAAAGAATACAAGTTTTATTCTTACGAAATTATCCCAAATATCTTGCCGGCATTAAATAACTCAGTGAGTTTTATATGCCGTAAAAAGAAATAATCTCACAAACTATATATATATATATATATGTGTGTGTGTGTGTGTGTGTGTGTGTGCGTTCTTTTATTCTCTCATTCTTTTTCTTTCCAATCTTCTTATAGCAAGCGAAATTAATCCCGGTAAAATATGGCCCACCTGCACGTATATCCAGTATATTATATTATTTAGCAGCGATACCAAATAATATATACGAATTCCAGCAATCAAGAAGGTCGAGTGCAAAAGATTAGGGCATAAAGAAGCAAATGTAATATTTATTAGAGCGATTTTGGCGATGATTTTTCAACATTTTGGCTTCTTTTCATACTATACGAATCTTTATTTATACTTAACTTTCAAACTCTTACGAAGAAATATCGTTGACACTTCCGCCTAAAGCTAAAATATGGTAGAAAACGATATATATTTGTACGAGGAAGTTTAGTTTAGGCTACAATGCTGGAACAAGCAGTGAAGTTTTAAATTCTAGATGAATTTCTTACCTTTGCCATATTAATGAGGTGTCCGATAAAAGTCAAACGTACTCCAATTCATATGAATATACATGGTAATCTATCAACCCTTTGAAATTTTTAGTACATAAAATGAAAAAAGAAGGCTCGGAGAATGCAAGGGATACAGAATGAAACAGCGAGTAATCAACCTGACAACCATTTGTAAATGGATGTCAGAACAGACGTTGTATATTTCCGCTGGGAAACAATGAGGGACACGCATATATAAGAAATATAATTTCATATTTTGGCGGACCTGAAGCAGACTCCCACCACGTTTCATTTCGTTGTTTTGCATTTCGTTTTTACTTTTTTCAGCGCAGTCTTATCAATTACTCCCTTAGGTTTACGATTGACAAAAAAAAAATTTGAAAAATTTTAATATTTAAACATTTTTTGGGGAGAGGATCAATTTCTCATACAACGTTATAGTAAACCGAGCCTCCATTTTGAAACTAGTCGCCGATACATTACCGCAATCTGTAAATTTGTTCATTATCAAATTTTTTGGACTTTTTCAGTGCAATATTATCTTTTACACCTTAAACATTACGAATGAAAAAAAAATTGCAAAAGTTTCTATATTTAAACAATTTGTGGGGGAGGGGGGCAGTTTCTCATATAACCTTATAGTGGATTGAAAATGGAGGATCGATTTACTTTAACGTTGTAGGAGAAACTGACCCCCCCCAAATTTGTTTACATATTGTAATTTTTCAAAATCTATTTTGATAATCGGAAAGTTCAAGTAACAATCGATAGGACTGCGCTGAAAAAACTAAAAAGTAAAAAAAAACAAAAAATAAAAAAACAACGAAATTAAACGTGGTGGTAGTCTGCTTCAGGTCCGCCCATATTTTTATTCTTCGACAGTGGAGCAGAAGAGCAGTCAGAGAGAGTTCGCGTTCACGAAGAGGCTGTCGGGAGTCGGAAACTAGCGTGGTTCTTTTTCTTCTTCACCCACATGGATACGCCATTTCAGCCATGCAATGCTTGCTTTTCATTGGCCACGGCTTACACCATTTTGCACGAACATTTGTCAATGAGAAAGCTGTGTTCAAAGTGGGTACTGCGTTTGCTCACAGTCGATCAAAAACAACAACGCGTCGACAATTTAGAGCGTTGTTTGCAAAGGTTTTGGCCTTCGTATTTTGGAATGCGAAAGGTATTTTGTTCATCGATTACCTTGAGAAAAGAATAAACACCAATAGCGATTCTTCTTCTTCTTCTATGTGCCCTGTCCCTTCAGGACGTAGGCGATCATGGCTTTCCACGTCTCCCTATCCCTGGTGGCACTTAGCACGACTTCTCCTGTTACACCATGCAAACCTTGTTCCATCATCCACCTGATTAAGCCCTTCAAATATGTTATCCGTTACTTTACCCTGCCTCCCTTTCCCTGTATCTAGCCTGTTAGTATCAGATTCTCCAAGCCCTCCTTCCTCATTGCATGTCCCAGGAACTTCAGTTGTCTCTTCTTGATGTTCAGTATTAATTTCCTTTTTGTTTCCATCATTTCTAAAGCCTCATCATTACTCACATGCTCGATCCATGATATTCGCAGCATCCTTCGGTAGAACCACATTTCAGTTGCTTCAAGTATTTCTTTCATTTTTGATGATATTGTCCAGCATTCACTGCCATATTGAAGAACTGACAACACATAACAATCCAGTACTCTCTTCTTTGATACGTTTGAAGGAAGAACTCGCCAAAAAACGGCCACAAATAAAGAAGAAAAAACTTGATTTTTCACTAAGTCAACGTACCGTGTCACAAGTCGATCGTAGCGATGGCAAAACTACATGAATTGCACTTCGAATTGCTTTTGCATCCACCCTTTTCTCCAGATCTGAGCTCCAGCGACTACTGGCTGTTTTCAGACCTCAAAAGAATGCTCCAGGGAAAGAGATTTGGCTCCAATGAAGAACTAATATCGAAAACTGAGGCATATTTTGAGGCTAAAGATGAATCGTTCTACAGAAAAAGGGATTGAACTGTTAGAGAAGCGTTGGAATCGGTGTATCACCTTAGAAGGAGACTATGTTAATGAATAAAGCCGAATTTTGCCTTAAATTTGTTGTTTTATTAGTTAGGCTCGAAATTTATGGAGGGATGTGTTATCTATCTATCTATCTATCTATCTATCTATCTATCTATCTATCTACTTGTCTGCCTTTTTTTCATTTTCTTACATTACTTCACATTATCTACCTAACTATCTACTTGCCTTTCTATTAAAAATTAATTTATATCGTTTAGATTTAATCTAACAATCGATATTTGAATTAATCAGTTTATCAAATGGTCGAATTATTTTACTTTCATTTATTTAAAATTTTTCTATGTTTCTTTTCTTTGTTTTTTTTCGATTTCGTTTCACTATTCCGATTTCTTAAATTTCACTTTTTACTTTTTTGTTTTTTTACTTTTCGCGTTTCGTTTTTTAAATGTCTTCTTTATTAACTTTTTCTTTTGTTCAAACGAACAATAGCACATTTTAATAATTTGACGATGTATCTTATTTCACGATTGGTTAACTTGAAAATGCTTCCTGAGTCAATTCGATTAAGCCGAAACGATCTGACATATCCCAATCCCTTCTCACGTTCTATCATCGTTTCTGCCTTGAGGTCGACACTAAAAATCTCAGTAAGTTTCGTTCCGTTTTTGTTTTCCTGTTCATTTTCAATGAGACATTTTAACTTGCAATTTTACATTTTTAACTCGCAACGACAGCAAAAATAAAAGAAAGTTATTTCCTTCATCAGTCACTCAAATCTTGATTGTAATCAGCTTTTAATATATATATATATATAGTGAGATAGATAGATAGATAGATAGAGAGAGAGAGAGAGAGAGAGATAGATAGATAGAGAGATAGAGAGATAGATAGAGAGATAGAGAGATAGATAGAGAGATAGATAGAGAGATAGAGAGATAGATAGAGAGATAGAGAGATAGATAGATAGATAGATAGATAGATAGATATTGTTTTCTTTTTGCTTTTGCTTTTTGCGTTTTTTTTTTTTTTTTGCTTGTATATTTTCCTCTGCCAACGCCATCTTTGGTTGCTGGGTTACGTACATGGAAAGAACCCCCACCCCCTCAAAAAAAACATCATAAATGGTCAACTGGTCACGAGACAGGATCCAATAGGCTGCTCTGTACCATGTTTTAACGACATTTGCAAGAGGGACGTGGCGCACAAGGGAACCGCCTCTGCTATCTACTGACGATGGTACCAGCCGGCACTGTGCTGTTCAAGTAGGAGACATGAAGCACGGAAAACCAACTGCTAGAGATCAGAAGACAACACAGAAGGCAGAAAGAGAGAGAGACAGAGAGAAAGAGAGAGAGAGAAAGAGAGAGAGAGCAAGAAAGTGAGAGAGAGCGAGAGAGAGCGAGAGAGAGAGTAATGTCAGGCCTTCATTCTACATTCCAGCTTCGTCTGTCAAACCTGCAAAAAATGACATTCACAGATTTAACTTTTATGACACTCTAGACGCCCGGCCCTCTTGGCAACTGGGATCATGCTTTGGTGTCAGTAAATATCTCTGTGTACTCCTCTTCTTTCCAGGAACCTCCTATCAACAGCGTTTCTTACTTCTATCAACGAGCGAACTGACACTCTTTCTGAGATTTTCTTTGTGATATCGCTTGCAACAAAGGTTTTAGTCACTCTGTTCAATACTGCACCTCTGAGGTTTTCTCCTGGGTAAAAACCGGCATTGATGTTTTCATCCTAGCTAGGAAAGTATTCGAGTCTATTATCAATGCTGAAATAATTATGCATCTTACAGACTTTTCTCTGACTAAAAATATAGCTTCCGGTTTATCAGTCTGCCCCTGAGGTGCTAACGACCATCACTGAATATATATTAGGCTCTTGACAAGTTGGTAGAGAAAATCAAAAACCAGAATGGGGGATTATAAAGGAAACATTGAGGAAATAAGGAACAAAAAGAGGAAAACAGGAGAGAAAGAGAGAACTAAAGGGTACATGATGAAAGGTTCAAAGAAAGACGCCAGGTTTGAAAGTAGGAAATAAAATATTGTCATATACAGCCTTTGGGTTTAACAAAGAGGAAGAAGTAAGAATATGCATAGAGTGGGAAAGGAAGTAAGAGAAGAGGGACGAAAAAAAAAAAGAAGTGTGAGACAGCATAACCGGCCAAGTGGAGTTCTTTTTTAAGACCTGATGAGATATTGTCCTTTCAATGTCGAAACAAAATGTACACTTTGTAGAAGATAGTAATTTGTACATGTTCTAAATTATAATGTATATCTATTTATATATATATATAAAGCAAAAAATAAGATCATATATATATATATATATATATATATATATATATATATATATATGATCTTTTTGTTTGTTTTTGAGAACATGGATTATATAAAAATTGTCCAAATGTTTTGTTTATCCGAGCACTTTCGGCTATACTTTTTCCTATATATATATATATATATATATATATATATATATAATCTTAATTTTTCTTTTGTGAGCATGAATTATATAAAAATTGACCAAATGTTTTGTTTATCAGAGAGCTTTCGGCTACACTTTTAACCGTTTTCGAGGATGAACGTTATTTTACGTGTAACGAATGTATGTGGTGTTATATATGATGTAGAATAGTGGTATGTATTATATACGGAACAAGGTAAGCATGTTATCAGCGTGTTCGTAGTAGGTGTTATTGAGTGTTGAGTTGAAATTTAAACCGGCTAACTTCATCATCAAAAACAGTAATTCACCCTCGAGATCCAAATTACAACGAACCAATATTATTTCTGAATTCACATATCCCTTTGAAGAACCGCGTTCTTGATCATAATTTTGTAAATAATTATATCGGTCATACCACTACAAAACTGACTCGAATACTCACACTGCATCTCAGTTCGATCTCATTTAAAAAAAAGTACACGAAGACTTACCAAACCCTATACAGGAACATACTTGTCGAACAAAATATCATAGCATCATCTACATGCAAAAACGAATAAAGGAGGCCTTGGTAATGAAAACGAAAAACTCAAACAAATACATATATATATATTTGTTTGAGTTCTTCGTTTCCATAAATAAGGCCACCTTTAGTCTTTATATATATATATATATATATATATATATATATATATATATATATTGCATTTAGAAATATGGTTATGTTAACATTTCGATCTCTTACGTGGTGTGACTTCATAGAACCGCATTATAAATTTACGAACTGCGTCAGCTATTCGGCAACTGTTATCGCTGTATAGCAATGTTTTAGATCAACACAAGATAAAATCATCTTTGATGGTGGATGTCTTTATGTTAACGTCCGTGATGCCTCGTGTGAGCCGAAAGCTTAGAACCAGCATAATAAAAAATTATCCAAATGTTGGGGAATTTTTCTCTTTATTTTCATTTGAAATTAAAACCAAAATACGATGTTTAGAACGGCTCATGATTAAACATAATAGCCATTCATTGTCTCTTATATTTAACAGTATATGTTTAGAATATATATATATATATATATATATATATATATATATATATGGTTGGCTACCCATAAATACGAAAGCCAATCATCGCCCTTTTTTAGAGTTGCTTTTATTTAGAAAACTAGCAGTATAGCCCGGCGTTGCTCGGGTGTAATGAAAGCTTTAAAACTAATCCATGGTCCTGGAGCTCAGACTCTTTGGACGTTGGCACGAAAGACTAAAAAGCAATAGTTGTTTCCAGTTAAGCGAAACTGTAGACTGAAAGAAAAATGAACACAAACATCTTGCCTTTTATATATATATTATCGATTTTCTGCACTAGTATAAGACTTGCAACCTTGAAACTCCTGAATATAGTTTCGTATGTCTTTGTCTATGAGTGTATCAAATTTGATTAAAATCGGACCACTCCTTCTATAACCCGATCTTTTCGATTATCGATTATCGATATTTATCGGGGGTACCTCGACACAAAACCTAGCTAAGAACACTCGCAGACACCTGTGTAAATTTTCAAGAAAATCAGTTCAGCCCTTTCGGAGTCTATAGGTAACGGACACACACAGACACACACACACACAGAGACAAAGTTTCATTTATAAATAAATTTAGATTTAGATTCACTAAGCAGAACAAAAAATCTACGAAGCAAAACTTATCATTTGTTATGCTTAGTTTCGTATGCAGTAGACAAGAAAGTGAGTTGAAAAATTACGCTGTACCTTTGTCTTTCATGTCGTGAGATCTTGTCTTGAAACTCTTTGTTTTCCGATTCGGCTCTTTTTTTTTATTTAACTGGGTTAAGGAATGCCTTATTAATGTTAACGCCTCCGAAACAAACCTTCTCTCGAATAATCAACTGAAATCCCCCTCCTGTCTCCTATCAGCATGACTGATACTAACCTCCATGAGAGTGACTCGTTTTGCCTTCTCGAGCTAACTTTCTTGGCCGACAGTGGAAAAATTGTATTAAATCCATGGCTTGTTTAGCTGCTAAGAAAGCTGGTCCATTGTGTTGTGCTAAACAATTTTTCTCTCCAGAATCTATCTTATATATTTATAAGTTTGCACTTCGCGCCTGTGGAATTCCCTTCCATATACTTGCTTCCCCATCAGTTACAATGTCCAGAAATTTAAATGTAAGGTCAACAGACACCTCTTATCACACTAACTCACATCCATTCTCTCAAACGTTCTTCCCATCTACTCAACCCTCATCCTCGGTATCCTCATCCGTCTCCTTCCGACATTTCCGATAACTAACCACTCTTCCTATGTAACCCCCTACGCAATAGTGGCAGTGGAATGCCTTGCTTAGGGTGAAACTATTAAAAAAAGAACTTTGAATATTGCTGCCATATATCGTTCAGTGTTCTTGTTTTATATTCATAGAGTCTTGATAAAATCCAATATTATTGCTCCTAAACTAACGTCTCTGCATCAGAAAATTTTCAGCCGCTGTAATTTTTTTTTTTAATCATATCACCCCAAGCAAGGAGGTAATGCCACTGATGTGCAGGGGGATACATAAGAGTGAGAATATTAGAAAAGAGAAAACCGGAAACCGTATCCTAAACAGGAAATAAGGGATGAGCCTCTTCACCTGTTCAATAGATGTGGGTGGAATGTGAACCGGGAGATAGTTTAGTCTATCTACTCCAATTGAAAAAAAAAAACAAAACAAAAAAAAACAAAACAAAGGGAGAAGATTAGAAAAGAGAAAACCGGAAACCGCATCCTAAACAGGAAATAAGGGATGAGCCTCTTCACCTGTTCAATAGATGTGGGTGGAGTGTGAACCGGGCGATAGTATAGTCTACTCCAATTGAAAAAAAAAAACAAAGGGAGAAGATTAGAAAAGAGAAAACCGGAAACCGCATCCTAAACAGGAAACAAGGGATGAGTCTCTTCACCTGTTCAATAGATATGGGTGGAGTGTGAACCTTTGTGTGTGTGCCTTTTTTATAAATACTTCCATAGTAATAGTTCGGATGAACTATTTACTATGGGACCCTGGACTTTATGAATAGTACAGTACTAGATTGGCGGCATGGTCTCATTACTTCAGAGTTGAGTTGGATATAAAAAAAAACTGGACGTTTTACGCTAACAGTTACTTCTCTCGCACTTCTCGCTTATTGAACCCTCTTCTACCTTCATACTCTCCAGCCAATTTATATTTGTAAAAATTTAAAGGCAATGTCAATCGTTATCGATTAATTACTCTTGTTTTGTTCTTGTACATGTGCGTTGTGGTGCAGTGGATATTGACTCGGAACCACAAATCGGGGTGCCGAGTTCGAATTCCTAATTGAATTCCTCGCATTCACTTACGGAGAAATACCCTTGCGAAAGGTATTAATCCGTCTCTCCCCTCCAGTTATGGGCTAAATAACAGGATATATTGAGTTCTATAGCCTTGGTCGGCAACCAGTCTACCGCAGAAAGCAATGGCAACCTACTGCGAGATAATCATCTGCCCAGTCAGTCATGTCTCTTTCTAGACATGATCGACTAAGCGTGTATCACGTATGGCACTTAACTGACTGGCTAAATATATAATAGTTGGAAACATAACTAAAACTTCTACTGGGTATAAACAGGGGGATCAGTTTTCTATTGTTATAAAGTAATAAACTGATCTCCCACTAATTATACTTAATATAATAATGTAATATATTCTATCTCTTCTCCCTGCAGCTATGAGTTAAATGACAGGACAGATTGGGTTCTATAGCCTTGGTTGGCAATCAGTCTACCGCAGAAAGCAATGGCAACCTACTGCAAGATAATATTCTGCCCAGTCAGTCGTGTCTCTTTCCAGACATGATGCGTGTATCACGCATGGCACTTAACTGACTGACTGAATATAATAGCTGAAAACATGATTAAGGTTTCTACTGGGCATAAAGTGGGGGATCCGTTTATTACTTCATAACAATATAAAATTGATCCCCCACTTATTACTACTTAATAATATAGTACATCTCTTCCACCTCTAGCTATGAGTCAAATAACAGGACATATTGGGTTCTATAGCCTTGGTCGGCAACCAGTCTACCGCAGAAAGCAATGGCAACCTACTGCGGGATAATCATCTGCCCGGTCAGTCATGTCTCTTTCGAGACATGATGCGTGTATCACGCATGGCACTTAACTGACTGACTGTATTTTGTTCTCTTTTTAAGAATGTTTCTTATTCTTTCACACTCAGTAACTCCTTGTGTCTTAGTGGCTTTACTGCCTTGCTTCAGGTGATATGATTAAAAAAACAAGTAAAATAGAGCGAAAGTAAGGGTTTTACGAAATGTATTTAGATTCTTTTGTCATCTATGATTACTATCATGTGCATTGTTGTGTAATGGACATCGGCTCCAAATGAGACATCGGAGAGCCGAGTTCAAATTCCAGTCGAATTCGTTTCATTCATTTACGCACAAAAATCCTTGGTAAAGGTATTAATTCATCTCTTCTCCCTCCAGCTATTGGTTAAATAGCAGAATAGATTTGGTTTTAAGGCCTTGGTTGGCAAACTACCTCAGAAAGTACTGTGGAAGATCCTTCTGCTAAGTACAGTCATGACTCAAAAGAAATATGATTGCCCATGTGTGTATCACGTCCGGCAAATATCAGGCTGACTGATGATTATCTCTGTTCTATACACTATGTAGATCGCTCATCTTTTGTTAGTCGATGAAGTATCGCTTTATTTTTAATTATTACTAAAGTTCGGCCAATATAAGGCTCAAGAGTTACTAATGTTAGAAATAAACAGCATTTACTTCCTCCTTAGTATTCGACGGAGGAGTGTGGTGGATTCAACTTCGTGGACGCCCTACAATTCGTCATTGATTAACTAAATAAGAGTGGTTGATATGTCACTTTTGGTGGCAGCAAATCGCTTAAAGTTTTCAGCACTGTTCTGAGTATCTTCGCCAACTTAAGCAATATTTTTTTTTGTTTTGTTTTGCACAGTCGCAATCCAAGTTCGAGTTTCTCAGTCAGTTAAGTGCCATACGTTTTACACGCTTTGGGCGATCATGTCTCTTTCGAGACATGACTGACTGGGCAGATGATTATCCCGCACTAGGTTGTCATTATTTTCTGCGGTAGACTGGTTTCCAGCCAAGATTATAAAACCCAATTTGTCCTGATATTTAACTCATAACAGGAGGGAAGAGACGGATTAATACCTTTCCCAAGAGTATTTGCGCGTAAATGAATGTAAGGGATTTAACTGGGATTCGAACTCGGCTCCCCGATTTCTCGTTTCGAGCCGATATCCCCTACACCACAACGCAGACCCTAAAATAATTCGCCCAAAATCATCCAAATTCGTTTCCAATGTCTTTGGCGTAGTTCCAAAGTGCTTTTTTGTAAGTGCTCTTCAATATTCCCTACTCTCGGACAAGATTTTGATATGTGATTTTATGATAAGGACCACCACATAGAAGAGGAGAGCGTGATTTTTTGTCTTGTGATTTCATAAGTCTCTGTTTAATAGCCGGAGGATAGAGTCTTTGAATTTGAACGCAAGGGAACAGGTGAATAAATTAAATAAATCATTTGGGGTCAAATGAAAACTGATCCGGACATTGATGATTTCCGGTTGCTAGTCTATATTAATAGTCATGTTGAAGAAGTCAGTTTTGGTTAGCTTTGGCGAGATCAGACTGGTCCATGTGTAATTTCGATACCGACTGCTCGTAAAACTAGTAAAGTGGGATGCTTAGATAGGCAGATTGGTGGCAGAAGGGAAAAGTTCATTTGTTAGACTGTCATAGCAGACGTTGTGCAAAGTGTCACGGAGATACCAATCCAGACCGAGAAAACGATTTGATGGTTGGTTGTTTTGTTTTTTTCAACCTCGGTGTGTTATTTATTGCCAACTAAATTGTATTTATTTATTGCTGGTAATACCTTTTTCTTTCAATAATTTATTGTTTTTATATAAGTTTTGTGTCTAGTAATATTTTTTCTTTTCGGGTATCAAGATTCATTGGGATTTGTTTTTAAGGGCAGGGTCCCCAAGTCCTACTCTGTTATTTAACCCATAACTGGAGGAAAGTGACGGATTGGTACCTTCCCCAAGGGTACCAGTGCAAAAGTGAATGTAGGGTATTCAACTGAAATTCGAACTCGGCTTACTGATTTCTTTTTCCGAGCCGATATCCACTGCACCAAAACGCACATCCGTCACTAAACGCTTACAGCACCTACTATTCCCAAGCGGTCAGCCATCTAAGTACTGACCAGGCTCATTGTTGCTTAACTTCAGTGATCGAGCAAGAACCGGTGTATTCAACGTGATATGCCCGTAGGAGAAACGAAGAAAACGAAGCCCGCAATAAAACATCTAGATATCCGGCTTTCTTTTTTCCAATCTTTTCACACTTTTCTTTTTTTTTTCTGAATTCGAGTGGATAGACTAAGCTATCGCCCGGTTCACACTCCACCCACGTCTATAGAACAAGTGAGGAGGCTCACCCTTGTTCCTTGTTTGGAATGTGGTTTCCGGCTTTCTCTTTTCCAATCTTTTCATTCTTTTCTTTTTTTCTTCTCAATTGGAGTAGATAGACTAAACTATCGCCCGGTTCACACTCCACCCACGTCTATTGAACAGGTGAAGAGGCTCATCCCTTGTTCCTTGTTTGGAATGTGGTTTCCGGCTTTCTTTTTTCCAATCTTTTTATTCCTACGTAGCCCCCTGCACTTCAGTGGCGTTACCGCCTTGCCCGGGGTGATATGATTAAAAAAAAAAATTAGAAACAGCGTACGAGTTTGCATTTCTCTCCGTTTCATTTTTTTCTATGTGTGAATGTTGCTTTTTTTTTGTCTTCAGCTTTTGATTCTAAGCCGGTCGGTGGATAAATGGCTGAGATCCCCATCTTAGTTTTACTGATATATCTACATGCATATATACCTTTGATAAAAGTTATGCTATTCAACCTCCGAAATTCTGTGTCTGTGCAAGCTGTGTCTGTGCATTTGCACGAACACTTACCTTGTCAAACTCTCTGCCTTCGGGCGGAAAGTAATAACCCAGTCGAGGCTCCGCTGAAGGGTAGAGTTTGTCTGGGTAAGAAAAACAATAATTTATTGCCCGGGTGTTAGGGCCCGGTCACCCCACGTTAAAATGGTCTTGTGCTGCATTACGCCTCGGTGGGAGGTAAATAAATATCATTCTGTGTCTGTGCATTAGCACGAACACACACCATGTCGAACTCTCTGCCTTCGGGCGGAGAGTAATAACACAGTCGAGACTCCTACAAAGGGTAGAGTCTTGTCTGGGTTGCCCACGTCTTTTGAACAGGTGAAGAAGCTTATCCCTTGTGCCCTGTTTAGGATGTGGTTTCAGGCTTTCTTTTTCTAATCTTCTTACTCTTTTCTTTTTTTTTTCTCATCTGGAGTAGATAGACTAAACTATCTCCCGGTTCACACTCCACCCACGTCTTTTGAACAGGTGAAGAGGCTCATCCCTTGTTCCCTGTGCAGGATGTGGTTTCCGGCCATCTTTTTTCCAATCTTCTTACTCTTTTCTTTTTTTTTCTCAATTGGAGTAGATAGACTATACTATCGCCCGGTTCCCACTCCACCCCGTCTATTGAACAGGTGAAAAGGCTCATCCCTTGTTCTCTGTCTAGGATGTAGTTTTCGATTTTCTCTTTTCCTATGTTTTTACTCTTACGTAGCCCCTTGCGCATCACTGGCGTTACAGCCTTGCTTGTTGTGATATGATTTAAAAAAATAATATTAGACAATTTTTTTGGCGGGCTTTAGGGCCCGGTCACTCCACATTAAAAATGCCTTGTGCCGCAATCCGCCTCGGTGGGGAGGTAAATAAATATTATTTTGTGTCTGTGCATAAGCACGGACACTTAACCTTGTCGCGCTCTCTGCCTTTGGGCGGAGTGTAATAATCCAGTGAAGGCTCCACCGAAGGTTAGAGTCTTGTCTGGGTAATATTAAACAATAATTTTTTGCCCGGGTTTTAGGGCCCGGATACCCCACGTTAAAAAGGCCTTCTGAAGCAATTCGCCTTGGTGTGGAGGTAGATAAAATTCATACAACCTCCGAAATCATTCTTATTCTTCTGGGTCTTCCTTCTTCTTTTTGACTTTCTTTAGTAAATGTTCACCCAATATAAGGCCTAAGAGCCATTGAAGTTAATGGGTCATCAGAATGAAGTCATTTTGTGGATTTTAAAGAAGGAAATAAGCGCAGTTTATGGGGAGATGTAGGATTGATAATGGTTGATCGTCAAATTAAAGTGGTTAAGATGTTAATGATCGGGAAAGCATCCTTTTTCGATTCTGAGTGGAACTTACCTCTTACCAATGGTGTACGAACAGAACGAAGATGGTTTTAATTGTTGTTGATAATGAAACTAACATTTTTTCCATTTATTCTTTCCCTAAACACAAAAACTGATAGTGAGAGCGTACTAATTGCAGTCTTCCTCAAGCCTCTTTGCATTCGTTTCCAAATTTTCCATCAATCAAAAGAAATGAATTTCTTTGCAATCACTTCGAATATAAAACGACTTGGAAGTGATTTCTAGAACTTATATTTGAAAGAATTAATTTCTGCTTAATTCTTATTTTTTGATGTTTTTTTCAAGATTGTTTATTATTGGCTTCAATATTTATTTTTCACGAACAACAATTCATTCAACGAACTTCTTTCCTAAACATAATCATTTCAAATTCCTAAACAATCATTTCAAATTCACTTAAAACATGCATTCGTTTTTGTAGCCGTTTCCGGTTATTACCACAAAAAATAAAAGCAAACGTTCATAGTTTTTAAAGTAGAAAAGCTTAAAGAAAATTAAAGATGTATTTTTATTTTCCTAACGTAAAAAAATGATTTTTTCATTCATCTCCAGAAAGAGGAACTAACGAAAGACCATAAGATATGGATTCCCGCTTACATTTTTTTTTTACTTTCATTTTTCTTAAATTACTTTCTTTTTTTACTTTCTTTTTCTCTTTTTTAATTCTTCACTTTCATTTTTACATTCTTTTTCTCTTTATTTATTCTTCAATCACATTTTTACTTTCTTTTTCTCTTTTTTATTCTTCACTCTCATTTTTACTTTCTTTTTCTCTTTTTTTACTCTTCACTCTCATTTTTACTTTCTTTTTCTCTTTTTTAATTCTTCACTCTCATTTTTACTTTCTTTTTCTCTTTATTTATTCTTCACTCTCATTTTTACTTTCTTTTTCTCTTTATTTATTCTTCAATCACATTTTTACTTTCTTTTTCTCTTTTTTTATTCTTCTGTCTCATTTTTACTTTCTTTTTCTCTATTTTTACTCTTCACTCTCATTTTTACTTTCTTTTTCTCTTTATTTATTCTTCACACTCATTTTTACTTTCTTTTTCTCTTTATTTATTCTTCACTCTCATTTTTACTTTCTTTTTCTCTTTTTTTATTCTTCACTCTCATTTTTACTTTCTTTTTCGCTTTTTTATTCTTCACTCAAATTTTTACTTTCTTTTTCTCATTTTTTATTCTTCACTCTCATTTTTACTTTCTTTTCCTCTTTATTTATTCTTCACTCTCATTTTTACTTTCTTTTTCTCTTTTTTTATTCTTCACTCTCATTTTTACTTTCTTTTTCTGTTTTTTATTCTTCACTCTCATTTTTACTTTCTTTTTCTCATTTTTTATTCTTCTGTCTCATTTTTACTTTCTTTTTCTCTATTTTTATTCTTCACTCTCATTTTTACTTTCTTTTTCTCTTTTTTTATTCTTCACTCTCATTTTTACTTTCTTTTTTCTCTTTATTTATGCTTCACTCTCATTTTTACTTTCTTTTTCTCTTTATTTATTCTTCAATCACATTTTTACTTTCTTTTTCTCTTTTTTTATTCTTCTGTCTCATTTTTACTTTCTTTTTCTCTATTTTTACTCTTCACTCTCATTTTTACTCTTCACTCTCATTTTTACTCTTCACTCTCATTTTTACTTTCTTTTTCTCTTTATTTATTCTTCACACTCATTTTTACTTTCTTTTTCTCTTTTTTTATTCTTCTCTCTCATTTTTACTTTCTTTTTCTCTTTTTTTATTCTTCACTCTCATTTTTACTTTCTTTTTCTCTTTTTTATTCTTCACTCTCATTTTTACTTTCTTTTTCTCTTTTTTTATTCTTCACTCTCATTTTTACATTCTTTTTCTCATTTTTTATTCTTCACTCTCATTTTTACTTTTTTTTCTCTATTTTTATTCTTCACTCTCATCTTCAATTTCTTTTTCTCTTTATTTATTCTTCAATCACATTTTTACTTTCTTTTTCTCTTTTTTTATTATTCACTCTCATTTTTACTTTCCTTTTCTCTTTTTTATTCTTCACTCTCATTTTTACTTTCTTTTTCTCATTTTTTTATTCTTCACTCTCATTTTTACTTTCTTTTTCTCTTTTTTATTCTTCACTCTCATTTTTACTTTCTTTTTCTCTTTTTTATTCTTCACTCTCATTTTTACTTTCTTTTTCTCTTTATTTATTCTTCACTCTCATTTTTACTTTCTTTTTCTCTTTTTTTATTCTTCTCTGTCATTTTTACATTCTTTTTCTCTTTTTTATTCTTCATTCTCATTTTTACTTTCTTTTTCTCATTTTTTATTCTTCACTCTCATTTTTACTTTCTTTTTTCTTTTTTTTTATTCTTCACTCTCATTTTTACTTTCTTTTTCTCTTTTTTATTCTTCACTCTCATTTTCTCTTTTTTATTCTTCACTCACATTTTTACTTTCTTTTCCTCTTTTTTTATTCTTCTGTCTCATTTTTACTTTCATTTTCTCTTTTTTTATTCTTCACTCTCATTTTTACTTTCTTTTTCTCTATTTGTGTTCTTCACACTCATTTTTACTTTCTTTTTCTATTTTTTTATTCTTCACTCCCATTTTTACTTTCTTTTTCTCTTTATTTATTCTTCACTCACATTTTTCTTTCTTTTTCTCTTTTTTATTCTTCACTCTCATTTTTACTTTCTTTTTCTCTTTTTTTATTCTTCACTCTCATTTTTACTTTCTTTTTCTCTTTTTATTCTTCACTCTCATTTTTACTTTCTTTTTCTCATTTCGTATTCTTCACTCTCATTTTTACTTTCTTTTTCTCTATTTTTATTCTTCACTCTCATTTTTACTTTCTTTTTCTCTTTTTTTATTCTTCACTCCCATTTTTACTTTCTTTTTCTGTTTTTTATTCTTCACTCTCATTTTTACTTTCTTTTTCTCTTTTTTTATTCTTCTGCCTCAGTTTTACTTTCTTTTTCTCTATTTTTATTCTTCACTCTCATTTTTACTTTCTTTTTCTCTTTTTTATTCTTCACTCTCATTTTTACTTTCTTTTTCTCTTTATTTATTCTTCACTCTCATTTTTACTTTCATTTTCTCTTTTTTTATTCTTCTCTGTCATTTTTACATTCTTTTTCTCTTTTTTATTCTTCACTCTCATTTTTACTTTCTTTTTCTCTTTTTTTATTCTTCACTCTCATTTTTACTTTCTTTTTTCTTTTTTTTTATTCTTCACTCTCATTTTTACTTACTTTTCTCTTTTTTATTCTTCACTCTCATTTTCTCTTTTTTATTCTTCACTCACATTTTCACTTTCTTTTCCTCTGTTTTTATTCTTCTGTCTCATTTTTACTTTCTTTTTCTCTTTTTTTATTCTTCACTCCCATTTTTACTTTCTTTTTCTCTTTATTTATTCTTCACTCACATTTTTCTTTCTTTTTCTCTTTTTTATTCTTCACTCTCATTTTTACTTTCTTTTTCTCTTTTTTTATCCTTCTGTCTCATTTTTACTTTCTTTTTCTCTATTTTTATTCTTCACTCTCATTTTTACTTTCTTTTTCTCTTTTTTATTCTTCACTCTCATTTTTACTTTCTTTTTCACTTTATTTATTCTTCACTCTCATTTTTAATTTCTTTTTCTCTTTTTTCATTCTTCTCTCTCAATTTTACTTTCTTTTTCTCTTTTTTTATTCTTCACTCTCATTTTTACTTTCTTTTTCTCTTTTTTTATTCTTCTCTGTCATTTTTACATTCTTTTTCTCTTTTTTTATTCTTCATCTCATTTTTAATTTCTTTTTCTCTTTTTTATTCTTCACTCTCATCTTCAATTTCTTTTTCTCTTTTTTTATTCTTCTCTGTCATTTTTACATTCTTTTTCTCTTTTTTTATTCTTCACTCTCATTTTTACATTCTTTTTTCTCTTTTTTATTCTTCACTCTCATTTTTACTTTCTTTTTCTCATTTTTTATACTTCACTCTCATTTTTACTTTCTTTTTCTCTTTTTTATTCTTCACTCTCATTTTTACTTTCTTTTTCTCTTTATTTATTCTTCACTCTCATTTTTACTTTCTTTTTCTCTTTTTTTATTCTTCTCTGTCATTTTTACATTCTTTTTTCTCTTTTTTATTCTTCACTCTCATTTTTACTTTCTTTTTCTCTTTTTTTATTCTTCACTCTCATTTTTACTTTCTTTTTTCTTTTTTTTATTCTTCACTCTCATTTTTACTTTCTTTTTCTCTTTTATATTCTTCACTCTCATTTTCTCTTTTTTATTCTTCACTCACATTTTTACTTTCTTTTCCTCTTTTTTTATTCTTCTGTCTCATTTTTACTTTCTTTTTCTCTTTTTTTATTCTTCACTCTCATTTTTACTTTCTTTTTCTCTATTTGTGTTCTTCACTCTCATGTTTACTTTCTTTTTCTCTTTTATTATTCTTCACTCCCATTTTTACTTTCTTTTTCTCTTTATTTATTCTTCACTCACATTTCTCTTTCTTTTTCTCTTTTTTATTCTTCACTCTCATTTTTACTTTCTTTTTCTCTTTTTTTATTCTTCACTCTCATTTTTACTTTCTTTTTCTCTTTTTATTCTTCACTCTCATTTTTACTTTCTTTTTCTCATTTCTTATTCTTCACTCTCATTTTTACTTTCTTTTTGTCTATTTTTATTCTTCACTCTCATTTTTACTTTCTTTTTCTCTTTTTTTATTCTTCACTCCCATTTTTACTTTCTTTTTCTGTTTTTTATTCTTCACTCTCATTTTTACTTTCTTTTTCTCTTTTTTTATTCTTCTGCCTCAGTTTTACTTTCTTTTTCTCTATTTTTATTCTTCACTCTCATTTTTACTTTCTTTTTCTCTTTTTTATTCTTCACTCTCATTTTTACTTTCTTTTTCTCTTTATTTATTCTTCACTCTCATTTTCACTTTCTTTTTCTCTTTTTTTATTCTTCTCTGTCATTTTTACATTCTTTTTCTCTTTTTTATTCTTCACTCTCATTTTTACTTTCTTTTTCTCTTTTTTTATTCTTCACTCTCATTTTTACTTTCTTTTTTTTTTTTATTCTTCACTCTCATTTTTACTTTCTTTTCTCTTTTTTATTCTTCACTCTCATCTTCAATTTCTTTTTTCTCTTTATTTATTCTTCAATCACATTTTTACTTTCTTTTTCTCTTTTTTTATTATTCACTCTCATTTTTACTTTCCTTTTCTCTTTTTTATTCTTCACTCTCATTTTTACTTTCTTTTTCTCATTTTTTTATTCTTCACTCTCATTTTTACTTTCTTTTTCTCTTTTTTATTCTTCACTCTCATTTTTACTTTCTTTTTCTCTTTTTTATTCTTCACTCTCATTTTTACTTTCTTTTTCTCTTTATTTATTCTTCACTCTCATTTTTACTTTCTTTTTCTCTTTTTTTATTCTTCTCTGTCATTTTTACATTCTTTTTCTCTTTTTTATTCTTCATTCTCATTTTTACTTTCTTTTTCTTATTTTTTATTCTTCACTCTCATTTTTACTTTCTTTTTTCTTTTTTTTTATTCTTCACTCTCATTTTTACTTTCTTTTTCTCTTTTTTATTCTTCACTCTCATTTTCTCTTTTTTATTCTTCACTCACATTTTTACTTTCTTTTCCTCTTTTTTTATTCTTCTGTCTCATTTTTACTTTCATTTTCTCTTTTTTTATTCTTCACTCTCATTTTTACTTTCTTTTTCTCTATTTGTGTTCTTCACTCTCATTTTTACTTTCTTTTTCTATTTTTTTATTCTTCACTCCCATTTTTACTTTCTTTTTCTCTTTATTTATTCTTCACTCACATTTTTCTTTCTTTTTCTCTTTTTTATTCTTCACTCTCATTTTTACTTTCTTTTTCTCTTTTTTTATTCTTCACTCTCATTTTTACTTTCTTTTTCTTTCTTTTTATTCTTCACTCTCATTTTTACTTTCTTTTTCTCATTTCTTATTCTTCACTCTCATTTTTACTTTCTTTTTCTCTATTTTTATTCTTCACTCTCATTTTTACTTTCTTTTTCTCTTTTTTTATTCTTCACTCCCATTTTTACTTTCTTTTTCTGTTTTTTATTCTTCACTCTCATTTTTACTTTCTTTTTTCTCTTTTTTTATTCTTCTGCCTCAGTTTTACTTTCTTTTTCTCTATTTTTATTCTTCACTCTCATTTTTACTTTCTTTTTCTTTTTTCTTTTTTATTCTTCACTCTCATTTTTACTTTCTTTTTCTCTTTATTTATTCTTCACTCTCATTTTTACTTTCATTTTCTCTTTTTTTATTCTTCTCTGTCATTTTTACATTCTTTTTTCTCTTTTTTATTCTTCACTCTCATTTTTACTTTCTTTTTCTCTTTTTTTATTCTTCACTCTCATTTTTACTTTCTTTTTTCTTTTTTTGTATTCTTCACTCTCATTTTTACTTACTTTTCTCTTTTTTATTCTTCACTCTCATTTTCTCTTTTTTATTCTTCACTCACATTTTCACTTTCTTTTCCTCTTTTTTTATTCTTCTGTCTCATTTTTACTTTCTTTTTCTCTATTTGTATTCTTCACTCTCATTTTTACTTTCTTTTTTCTCTTTTTTTATTCTTCACTCGCATTTTTACTTTCTTTTTCTCTTTATTTATTCTTCACTCACATTTTTCTTTCTTTTTCTCTTTTTTATTCTTCACTCTCATTTTTACTTTCTTTTTCTCTTTTTTTATCCTTCTGTCTCATTTTTACTTTCTTTTTCTCTATTTTTATTCTTCACTCTCATTTTTACTTTCTTTTTCTCTTTTTTATTCTTCACTCTCATTTTTACTTTCTTTTTCTCTTTATTTATTCTTCACTCTCATTTTTACTTTCTTTTTCTCTTTTTTTATTCTTCTCTCTCAATTTTACTTTCTTTTTCTCATTTTTTATTCTTCACTCTCATTTTTACTTTCTTTTTCTCTTTTTTTATTCTTCTCTGTCATTTTTACATTCATTTTCACTTTTTTTATTCTTCACTCTCATTTTTAATTTCTTTTTCTCTTTTTTATTCTTCACTCTCATCTTCAATTTCTTTTTCTCTTTTTTTATTCTTCTCTGTCATTTTTACATTCTTTTACTCTTTTTTTATTCTTCACTCTCATTTTTACATTCTTTTTCTCTTTTTTTATTCTTCACTCTCATTTTTACTTTCTTTTTCTCATTTTTTATACTTCACTCTCATTTTTACTTTCTTTTTTCTCTTTTTTATTCTTCACTCTCATTTTTACTTTCTTTTTGTCTTTATTTATTCTTCACTCTCACTTTTACTTTCTTTTTCTCTTTTTTTATTCTTCTCTGTCATTTTTACATTCTTTTTCTCTTTTTTATTCTTCACTCTCATTTTTACTTTCTTTTTCTATTCTTCACTCTCATTTTTACTTTCTTTTTTCTTTTTTTTTATTCTTCACTCTCATTTTTACTTTCTTTTCTCTTTTTTATTCTTCACTCTCATTTTCTCTTTTTTATTCTTCACTCACATTTTTACTTTCTTTTCCTCTTTTTTTATTCTTCTGTCTCATTTTTACTTTCTTTTTCTCTTTTTTTATTCTTCACTCTCATTTTTACTTTCTTTTTCTCTATTTGTGTTCTTCACTCTCATTTTTACTTTCTTTTTCTCTTTTTTTATTCTTCACTCCCATTTTTACTTTCTTTTTCTCTTTATTTATTCTTCACTCACATTTTTCTTTCTTTTTCTCTTTTTTATTCTTCACTCTCATTTTTACTTTCTTTTTCTCTTTTTTTATTCTTCACTCTCCTTTTTACTTTCTTTTTCTCTTTATTTATTCTTCACTCTCATTTT
This sequence comes from Ascarosepion bandense, assembly GCA_037127315.1. Classification (NCBI taxonomy): domain Eukaryota; kingdom Metazoa; phylum Mollusca; class Cephalopoda; order Sepiida; family Sepiidae; genus Ascarosepion; species Ascarosepion bandense. The sequence goes on along the minus strand of JBBBDQ010002313.1, from coordinate 220,203 downwards.
TACTGTCTTTTTCTCATTTCTTATTCTTCACTCTCATTTTTACTTTCTTTTTCTCTATTTTTATTCTTCACTCTCATTTTTACTTTCTTTTTTCTCTTTTTTTATTCTTCACTCCCATTTTTACTTTCTTTTTCTGTTTTTTATTCTTCACTCTCATTTTTACTTTCTTTTTCTTTTTTTTTATTCTTCTGCCTCAGTTTTACTTTCTTTTTCTCTATTTTTATTCTTCACTCTCATTTTTACTTTCTTTTTCTCTTTTTTATTCTTCACTCTCATTTTTACTTTCTTTTTCTCTTTATTTATTCTTCACTCTCATTTTTACTTTCTTTTTCTCTTTTTTTATTCTTCTCTGTCATTTTTACATTCTTTTTCTCTTTTTTATTCTTCACTCTCATTTTTACTTTCTTTTTCTCTTTTTTTATTCTTCACTCTCATTTTTACTTTCTTTTTTCTTTTTTTTTATTCTTCACTCTCATTTTTACTTACTTTTCTCTTTTTTATTCTTCACTCTCATTTTCTCTTTTTTATTCTTCACTCACATTTTCACTTTCTTTTCCTCTTTTTTTATTCTTCTGTCTCATTTTTAATTTCTTTTTCTCTTTTTTTATTCTTCACTCTCATTTTTAATTTCTTTTTCTCTATTTGTATTCTTCACTCTCATTTTTACTTTCTTTTTCTCTTTTTTATTCTTCACTCCCATTTTTACTTTCTTTTTCTCTTTATTTATTCTTCACTCACATTTTTCTTTCTTTTTCTCTTTTTTATTCTTCACTCTCATTTTTACTTTCTTTTTCTCTTTTTTTATCTTTCTGTCTCATTTTTACTTTCTTTTTCTCTATTTTTATTCTTCACTCTCATTTTTACTTTCTTTTTCTCTTTTTTATTCTTCACTCTCATTTTTACTTTCTTTTTCTCTTTATTTATTCTTCACTCTCATTTTTACTTTCTTTTTCTCTTTTTTATTCTTCTCTCTCAATTTTACTTTCTTTTTCTCTTTTTTTATTCTTCACTCTCATTTTTACTTTCTTTTTCTCTTTTTTTATTCTTCTCTGTCATTTTTACATTCTTTTTCTCTTTTTTATTCTTCACTCTCATTTTTAATTTCTTTTTCTCTTTTTTATTCTTCACTCTCATCTTCAATTTCTTTTTCTCTTTTTTTATTCTTCTCTGTCATTTTTACATTCTTTTTTCTCTTTTTTTATTCTTCACTCTCATTTTTACTTTCTTTTTTCTCATTTTTTATACTTCACTCTCATTTTTACTTTCTTTTTCTCTTTTTTATTCTTCACTCTCATTTTTACTTTCTTTTTCTCTTTATTTATTCTTCACTCTCATTTTTACTTTCTTTTTCTCTTTTTTTATTCTTCTCTGTCATTTTTACATTCTTTTTCTCTTTTTATTCTTCTCACTCTCATTTTTACTTTCTTTTTCTCTTTTTTTATTCTTCACTCTCATTTTTACTTTCTTTTTTCTTTTTTTATTCTTCACTCTCATTTTTACTTTCTTTTTCTCTTTTTTATTCTTCACTCTCATTTTCTCTTTTTTATTCTTCACTCACATTTTTACTTTCTTTTCCTCTTTTTTTATTCTTCTGTCTCATTTTTACTTTCTTTTTCTCTTTTTTTATTTCTTCACTCTCATTTTTACTTTCTTTTTCTCTATTTGTGTTCTTCACTCTCATTTTTACTTTCTTTTTCTCTTTTTTATTCTTCACTCCCATTTTTACTTTCTTTTTCTCTTTATTTATTCTTCACTCACATTTCTCTTTATTTTTCTCTTTTTTATTCTTCACTCTCATTTTTACTTTCTTTTTCTCTTTTTTTATTCTTCACTCTCATTTTTACTTTCTTTTTCTCTTTTTATTCTTCACTCTCATTTTTACTTTCTTTTTCTCATTTCTTATTCTTCACTCTCATTTTTACTTTCTTTTTGTCTATTTTTATTCTTCACTCTCATTTTTACTTTCTTTTTCTCTTTTTTTATTCTTCACTCCCATTTTTACTTTCTTTTTCTGTTTTTTATTCTTCACTCTCATTTTTACTTTCTTTTTCTCTTTTTTTATTCTTCTGCCTCAGTTTTACTTTCTTTTTCTCTTTATTTATTCTTCACTCTCATTTTCACTTTCTTTTTCTCTTTTTTTATTCTTCTCTCATTTTTACATTCTTTTTCTCTTTTTTATTCTTCACTCTCATTTTTACTTTCTTTTTCTCTTTTTTTATTCTTCACTCTCATTTTTACTTTCTTTTTTTTTTTTTTTATTCTTCACTCTCATTTTTACTTTCTTTTCTTTTTTCTTTTTTATTCTTCACTCTCATTTTCTCTTTTTTTATTCTTCACTCACATTTTTACTTTCTTTTCCTCTTTTTTTATTCTTCTGTCTCATTTTTACTTTCTTTTTCTCTATTTGTATTCTTCACTCTCATTTTTACTTTCTTTTTCTCTTTTTTTATTCTTCACTCCCATTTTTACTTTCTTTTTCTCTTTATTTATTCTTCACTCACATTTTTCTTTCTTTTTCTCTTTTTTATTCTTCACTCTCATTTTTACTTTCTTTTTCTCTTTTTTTATCCTTCTGTCTCATTTTTACTTTCTTTTTCTCTATTTTTATTCTTCACTCTCATTTTTACTTTCTTTTTCTCTTTTTTATTCTTCACTCTCATTTTTACTTTCTTTTTCTCTTTTTTTATTCTTCTCTCTCAATTTTACTTTCTTTTTCTCATTTTTTATTCTTCACTCTCATTTTTACTTTCTTTGTCTCTTTTTTTATTCTTCTCTGTCATTTTTACATTCTTTTTCTCTTTTTTTATTCTTCACTCTCATTTTTAATTTCTTTTTCTCTTTTTTATTCTTCACTCTCATCTTCAATTTCTTTTTCTCTTTTTTTATTCTTCTCTGTCATTTTTACATTCTTTTTCTCTTTTTTTATTCTTCACTCTCATTTTTACATTCTTTTTCTCTTTTTTTATTCTTCACTCTCATTTTTACTTTCTTTTTCTCATTTTTTATACTTCACTCTCATTTTTACTTTCTTTTTCTCTTTTTTATTCTTCACTCTCATTTTTACTTTCTTTTTGTCTTTATTTATTCTTCACTCTCATTTTTACTTTCTTTTTCTCTTTTTTTATTCTTCTCTGTCATTTTTACATTCTTTTTCTCTTTTTTATTCTTCACTCTCATTTTTACTTTCTTTTTCTCTTTTTTTATTCTTCACTCTCATTTTTACTTTCTTTTTTCTTTTTTTTTATTCTTCACTCTCATTTTTACTTTCTTTTCTCTTTTTTATTCTTCACTCTCATTTTCTCTTTTTTATTCTTCACTCACATTTTTACTTTCTTTTCCTCTTTTTTTATTCTTCTGTCTCATTTTTACTTTCTTTTTCTCTTTTTTTATTCTTCACTCTCATTTTTACTTTCTTTTTCTCTATTTGTGTTCTTCCCTCTCATTTTTACTTTCTTTTTCTCTTTTTTTATTCTTCACTCCCATTTTTACTTTCTTTTTCTCTTTATTTATTCTTCACTCACATTTTTCTTTTTTTTCTCTTTTTTATTCTTCACTCTCTTTTTTACTTTCTTTTTCTCTTTTTTTATTCTTCACTCTCATTTTTACTTTCTTTTTCTCTTTTTTATTCTTCACTCTCATTTTTACTTTCTTTTTTCTCATTTCTTATTCTTCACTCTCATTTTTACTTTCTTTTTCTCTATTTTTATTCTTCACTCTCATTTTTACTTTCTTTTTCTCTTTTTTTATTCTTCACTCCTATTTTTACTTTCTTTTTCTGTTTTTTATTCTTCACTCTCATTTTTACTTTCTTTTTCTCTTTTTTTATTCTTCTGTCTCATTTTTACTTTCTTTTTCTCTATTTTTATTCTTCACTCTCATTTTTACTTTCTTTTACTCTTTTTTATTCTTCACTCTCATTTTTACTTTCTTTTTCTCTTTATTTATTCTTCACTCTCATTTTTACTTTCTTTTTCTCTTTTTTTATTCTTCTCTGTCATTTTTACATTCTTTTTCTCTTTTTTATTCTTCACTCTCATTTTTACTTTCTTTTTCTCTTTTTTTATTCTTCACTCTCATTTTTACTTTCTTTTTTCTTTTTTTTCATTCTTCACTCTCATTTTTACTTTCTTTTCTCTATTTTATTCTTCACTCTCATTTTCTCTTTTTTATTCTTCACTCACATTTTTACTTTCTTTTCCTCTTTTTTTATTCTTCACTCTCATTTTTACATTCTTTTTCTCTATTTGCATTCTTCACTCTCATTTTTACTTTCTTTTTCTCTTTTTTTATTCTTCACTCCCATTTTTACTTTCTTTTTCTCTTTATTTATTCTTCACTCACATTTTTCTTTCTTTTTCTCTTTTTTATTCTTCACTCTCATTTTTACTTTCTTTTTCTCTTTTTTTATTCTTCACTCTCATTTTTACTTTCTTTTTCTCTATTTTTATTCTTCACTCTCATTTTTACTTTCTTTTTCTCTTTTTATTCTTCACTCTCATTTTTACTTTCTTTTTCTCTTTATTTATTCTTCACTCTCATTTTTACTTTCTTTTTCTCTTTTTTTATTCTTCTCTCAATTTTACTTTCTTTTTCTCTTTTTTTATTCTTCACTCTCATTTTTAATTTCTTTTTCTCTTTTTTATTCTTCACTCTCATCTTCAATTTCTTTTTCTCTTTTTTTATTCTTCTCTGTCATTTTTACATTCTTTTTCTCTTTTTTTATTCTTCACTCTCATTTTTACATTCTTCTTCTCTTTTTTTATTCTTCACTCTCATTTTTACATTCTTTTTCTCTTTTTTTATTCTTCACTCTCATTTTTACTTTTTTTTTCTCATTTTTTATTCTTCACTCTCATTTTTACTTTCTTTTTCTCTTTTTTATTCTTCACTCTCATTTTTACTTTCTTTTTCTCTTTTTTTATTCTTCTCTGTCATTTTTACATTCTTTTTCTCTTTTTTTATTCTTCACTCTCATTTTTACTTTCATTTTCTCTTTATTTATTTTTCACTCTCATTTTTACTTTCTTTTTCTCTTTTTTTATTCTTCACTCCCATTTTTACTTTCTTTTTCTCTTTATTTATTCTTCACTCACATTTTTCTTTCTTTTTCTCTTTTTTATTCTTCACTCTCATTTTTACTTTCTTTTTCTCTTTTTTTATTCTTCACTCTCATTTTTACTTTCTTTTTCTCTATTTTTATTCTTCACTCTCATTTTTACTTTCTTTTTCTCTTTTTATTCTTCACTCTCATTTTTACTTTCTTTTTCTCTTTATTTATTCTTCACTCTCATTTTTACTTTCTTTTTCTCTTTTTTTATTCTCTCAATTTTACTTTCTTTTTCTCTTTTTTTATTCTTCACTCTCATTTTTACTTTCTTTTTCTCTTTTTTATTCTTCACTTTCATCTTCAATTTCTTTTTCTCTTTTTTTATTCTTCTCTGTCATTTTTACATTCTTTTTCTCTTTTTTTATTCTTCACTCTCATTTTTACATTCTTCTTCTCTTTTTTTATTCTTCATTCTCATTTTTACATTCTTTTTCTCTTTTTTTATTCTTCACTCTCATTTTTACTTTCTTTTTCTCATTTTTTATTCTTCACTCTCATTTTTACTTTCTTTTTCTCTTTTTTATTCTTCACTCTCATTTTTACTTTCTTTTTCTCTTTTTTTATTCTTCTCTGTCATTTTTACATTCTTTTTCTCTTTTTTTATTCTTCACTCTCATTTTTACTTTCTTTTTCTCTTTATTTATTTTTCACTCTCATTTTTACTTTCTTTTTCTCTTTTTTTATTCTTCACTCTCATTTTTACTTTCTTTTTCTCTTTTTTTATTCTTCACTCTCATTTTTACTTTCTTTTTCTCTTTTTTTATTCTTCTCTGTCATTTTTACATTCTTTTTCTCTTTTTTTATTCTTCACTCTCATTTTTACTTTCTTTTTCTCTTTTTTATTCTTCACTCTCATTTTTACTTTCTTTTTCTCATTTTTTATTCTTCACTCTCATTTTTACTTTCTTTTTCTCTTTTTTATTCTTCACTCTCATTTTCTCTTTTTTATTCTTCACTCACATTTTTACTTTCTTTTTCTCTTTTTTATTCTTCACTCTCATTTTTACTTTCTTTTTCTCTTTTCTTATTCTTCTGTCTCATTTGTACTTTCTTTTTCTCTATTTTTATTCTTCACTCTCATTTTTACTTTCTTTTTCTCTTTTTTTATTCTTCACTCTCATTTTTACTTTCTTTTTCTCTTTATTTATTCTTCACACTCATTTTTACTTTCATTTTCTCTTTTTTTATTCTTCACTCTCATTTTTACTTCCTTTTTCTCTTTTTTATTCTCACTCTCATTTTTACTTTTTTTTTCTCTTTTTTTATTCTTCTGTCTCATTTTTACTTTCTTTTTCTCTTTTTTTATTCTTCTCTCTCATTTTTACTTTCTTTTTCTCTTTTTTTTATACTTCCCTCTCATTTTTACTTACTTTTTCTCTTTTTTTATTTTTCTCTCTCATTTTACTTTCTTTTTCTCTGTTTTTATTCTTCTCTCTCATTTTTACTTTCTTTTTCTCTTTTTTTATTCTTCCCTCTCATTTTTACTTTCTTTTTCTCTTTTTTTATTCTTCACTCTCATTTTTACTTTCTTTTTTTCTTTTTTTATTCTTCCCTCTCATTTTTACTTTCTTTTTCTCTTTTTTTATTCTTCACTCTCATTTTTACTTTCTTTATTAACTTTACTTCTATTTTACTTTCATATTTTTATTTTACGTTCTTTTTTAAGTTTCTTTCTTTTTTAATTTACTTGCTTTTTACTTTACTTTTTATTTTATTTTATGCTGACTTTCTTTTAAATTTTCGTTTCTTATTTTCTTTCTACTTTTTTCTACTTTAGTTTATAATTTTACTTTTTAAAATTTCTTTTAATTTTACCTACTTTTTTCTTACGTTATTTGGTTTTTGCTTTACTTTTCTTTTCCACTTTCTTTACTTAATTTTTGTTTTCTTTCTTTTTTCTATCTTTTACTTACTTTTTTACATATTATTTTTTATAATCATATCGCCCTAAGCAAGGCATTTTACTGCCACTGTTTTGCAGAGTGTTACATAGGAGGAAAGTTATGAGAAAGAGTGACATGTTATAACGGGTGTCAGAAAGTGGGTAAGAAAAGGAAGATTGTGGCCATAAAATGAGGGATCAGTTTATATAATGATTGTAATGTAGAATTGATCTCCCACTTTATATCCAGATTATAATAGTACAGATTTTTTTAATCATATCGCCCCAAGCAAGGCATTTTACTGCCACTGCTTTGCAGAGTTACATAGGAGGAAATTTATGAGAAAGAGTGACAGGTTATAAGGGGTGTCAGGAAGTGGGTAAGAGAAGAATGAGAATACTGATAAATTTTTTTTATAATCATATCGCCTCAAGCAAAGCAATTTACTGCCACTGTTTTGCAGGGGGTTACATAAAAGAAAAGTTATGAGAAAGAGTGACAGGATATAGGGGTGTCAGGAAGGGGGTAAGAGAAGGATGAGAATACTGATGAGAGTGAAGTGGACGGAGAAAGAACATGAGAGAGAGGATGCAGGTTAATGAGATAGGAGATGACTATTGACTTTACATTTAAATTCTTGGAGAGTCTAACTGTTGGGAAAGCAAGTAAATGCAAGGGAATTCCACAGGCGGGAAGTGCGAGAAAAGAAGCTGCTTGAGTAGAATTTGCGTTTAAATTTTATTGGTTTTGCAGTAAAAGGGTGGGACCTAGTTGCTAATCTTTTGTCTCGAGTAAATTCATATATAGGGGGCACCAGTGAGCTAAGTTCATCGGAGTAGAAGCAGTGAAAGTATTTGTAGACGAGACACAGGGAAGACACATTGCGCCGGTAAGAAAGTGACTGTATCTTAGCTGCCAAGTCGGGATCGATCATATTACAGATTCTCCGTTGGATTTTGTCAAGGACACCTAGGTGGATAGCAGGAGCACCCGACCAGATATAGCAGCAGTATTCAATGCACGGACGGATGGTAGATTTATATATGTGCAGGATTGTTTCAGACGGGAAAAACTTCCTGACCTTACACAGAAAATCGATCTTCTTAACAGCGGATTTAGCTATGGATTCTATATATTCATTCCACTTGAGGTCTGTTGTGAGAGTTAACCCGAGGAGGCGCAGTGTTTTACTTTCGGGGAGATTAGACTGATCCATGGTTGGGGTGGGGGTAGAAGAGATTGTCTGTGATGGATAGCAGCTTCGTTTTAGAAACATTAAAATTCACGAAAATTTTCTTCTTTTTTAATTTCTTTACTTTACCTTTTCTTTTTTTTAATTTCTTTTTACTTTTTTAACTTTAATTCCTTTTTTATTTTTTTTAGATTTTTAAAAATTTCTTTACTTTCTTTTTCTAGTTTATTTATTCTTTTCTTTTTCACTTTTGTTTTTCTTTTTTACTTTCTTTTTTTACTTTCTTTTCATTCTTTTTACTTTCTTTTTATTTTACTTTCTTTTTTACGTCCTTTTTTACTTTTCTTTCTTTTTTGCTTTCATTTTTAATTTACTTTCTTTTTTTAATTTTTTTACTTTTTTCATTAATTTTTACTTTTCTGTTTTTTTACTTTCTTTTTTATTTCCTCTTTTAGTTTTATTTATTTTTGCTGATATGTCCCGGAATGGGATATATATCAATACGAGGTTGTTAAGTGGTTAAGGCAAATGTAATCGAGTAGAACAATCTAGTCCGTAGTCGTAATCGTCGTATGCAGTGTTCTGAGACGTAGGCGTAGCCAGCAGTAGACCATAGATTTCCAGTGGAAAGACCGGTAGATCTCTCTCACGATATTTACTCTTCTCCTCTACTTGACAGAGATGTGACACGAGGTCTTTTTTTAACGCGGGGACCCTGAGTAAACTAGTCAAAATATTACCCATCCCTCGCTTACGCCTGGCTGGGCTCAAAACCGGACTTAAACTGGTCATAAGTGGTAAGTAGTCATTAGCCTCCCAGCCAAAATCCGGGAAGCTCTCTCATTCACTCACTCACTAACGGTATTTACTCTTCTAACCCACATGAGAGAGATGTGGCACAAGGAATATTTTAACGTAGGGACTCTGAGCGCCTACGTCCAGGTAAACTGATCAAATAGTACCTACCCCCCCCCACATACACGCGCGGTAGCTGGGTTCTAAACCGGACTTATCTGGTCTTAAGTGGCCTCTCAGCCAAGAGGCGATATGTACTCTTCTCCCACACTTGAGAGAGATGTGATACAAGGTCGTTTTTAACGTAGGAACTCTGAGCCCCTACGTCCAGGTAAACTGGTTAAATATTACCCAGCACCCCCACACGCGGTTCTAAACATGTCTTATCGGCTCTTAAGTGGCCTCTCAGCCAAGAGGCGATATTTACTCTTCTCCCACACTTGAGAGAGATGTGATACAAGGTCGTTTTTAACGTAGGGACTCTGAGGGCCTACGTCTAGGTAAACTGGTTAAATATTACCCAGCACCTCCACACGCGGTAGCTGCGTTCTAAACCGGACTTATCTGGTCTTAAGTGGCCTCTCAGCTAAGAGGCGATATTTACTCTCCTCCCACACTTGAGAGAGATGTGATACAAGGTCTTTTTTCACGTAGGAACTCTGAGCCCCTACATCCAGGTAAACTGGTTAAATATTACCCAGCACCCCCACACGGGGTTCTAAACCGGTCTTATTTGGTCTTAAGTGGCCTCCCAACCAAGAGGCCCACTCTGGACGTCCTTGCCTTTAGTATTTATGGCTGATACCAGCCAATTCCATTACAGTGAGGGGGAACCAAGGTGTGTCCATATTCGTTAAGTCATTTACTTTCTTTGTCTTTTTTTTGCTCTTCTTTTTACTCCTTTTTAAATTACGGAAGTTATATTTTGGTAATGGTGGCACAAAACAACTTTTTTTTTATTTAAATATTACGTAGTTATATCGATTTATTTTTTCCGGGCTTTATATATTCCCATTTCGTTTTATTATTTGCATTGAACGTATTGAATTCTCTTTTTCAGTACCTTCTGTATAATCATTGTTTTGTGTTCATCACTGATTGCATTGCAACTGATTCTTTTACTGTTTCACATAAAAAGTAGATACTGAATCAGTGTTACCACTGATTGAATAACGACGCTAAGAAATACTTTTTAAAGAAAGCCACAAACCAAAATAAAATAAAATAAAATAAAACATACGGAATAATGTATTGTTGTTATCTGCTGTTGCCAATATTGATTCAAAACCATCATGGTTGCCAATAGGTGCAGCAGCATCCTTCAATAGAGCAAAAAAATTGGAAGGGATTAAGAAAAAAATATGTTTGAGGTAATGAATAATCTTCGCAAATTTATACATTTGAAATTGAATCCAAGATTCTTATTATTATTTCTGCTTGCTGTCTCACTTCAGTGCGTAGCTAATCATTACTCTCCACGTCTTCCTGTACTTTGTAGCTATTAGTACTGTTTCTTGTTAATATTTCTGTTAACCTCTATTCTGCATCCATTTCAAAATCTTTCTTAATTTTTTTTTTTTGCTTTCCTCTTCTCTGTTTCATTAAATGCGTACTTTGACTGTCATATTCTCCAAGCTTTTTTTATGTACTCAGGAAATTTCCACTATCAATTTCTGATTATAAGAATAAAATTGCTTTTCTTAGTTTCCATTTTCTATAAGAACAAACATCATATAACAATTCAGTACTCTTGCTTACAACGAAATTCTTCTGTCTCTCAATACTCTACACAACTTTTGGAATGCATCCTTGACCATTTCCTGTTCTTTCTTAGAACACTTCCACTTCTGTAGCTGGTTGATTTTAGTATCCACGACCTGTAGTTAGCATTTTGGGCTCCTCTTTTTACTGATAACCATGCATTCATTTTTCTTGTAATTTATGTTTAGTCCATTCTTTTCGCATTTTTTCGCTACATTCTGTAAGATGTCTTGTGGTTTCCTTTCCGCGTTTGCTATCAGTAATGTGTCATCTGTGTAATTTATATTGTTCAGGTGTAAGAGTGAAAAGATTGGAGAAGCGAAAAACCGAAAACCACAACCTAAACAGGAAAGAAGGGATAAGCCTCTTCACCTGTTCAATAGACGTGGGTGGAGTGTGAACCGGGCGATAGTTTAGACTATCTACTCCAATTGAAAAAAAAAAGAAAAAGAAAAAGAAAAGAGAAAAGATTGGAGAAGAGAAAAACCGAAAACCACAACCTGAACAGGAAACAAGGGATGAGCCTCTTCACCTGTTCAATAGACGTGGGTGGAGTGTAAACCGGGCGATAGTTTAGACTATCTACTCCAATTGAAAAAAAAAAGAAAAAGAAAAAGAAAAGAGTGAAAAGATTGGAGAAGAGAAAAACCGAAAACCACAACCTGAACAGGAAACAAGGGATGAGCCTCTTCACCTGTTCAATAGACGTGGGTGGAGTGTAAACCGGGCGATAGTTTAGACTATCTACTCCAATTGAAAAAAAAAGAAAAAGAAAAAGAAAAGAGTGAAAAGATTGGAGAAGAGAAAAACCGGAAACCACAACCTGAACAGGAAACAATGGATAAACCTCTTCACCTGCCTCGCAGTTTAGGTTGAATAGATCCGATGAGAAAACACACCCTTTACATTCATTTCTATCATTGCATATCAGCTGAACTCATTTCTGTCCATATACAGGCGGATTCCTGCCACTATAGATTTTTGATAATTCTAATGTGTTTCCCGAATATGTCAAATAATTTTCCTAAGTTGGAATAATTATGGAAAACAACTTGTTTCTCCTGAATTTGTAAACCAAAAAAGTTTGATCAATTTTAAACTTTTATTTCTAAATCATTAAATGTTACAATTTGACGACAGTAGGATAAATCATGCATTTTCTGCCTGTTTCTGCTCACTAACTTGGCGTCATTTCAAGAAGATTTTTCTTTTTCTTCTGCATACGTCGATTCTTTATCGACACCAATGTCTTCCCTAGCAAAGTTGAACTTTCAACGCCGTGCTATGAAAATGGCTGTCAGCCTGCATAGCAGAATGCTGCTATTATCGGTTGTCATCCTTCCAACTTTTTAAAAACGCGATGTCAATAATGTCTTTAGGTACAGCAATATCAAATGAATATTACATCGGTCACCATGCCCTGCTTCTTGGTTGTACTGAAAACAATTTAACTTCTGACAACAGGAATGCCTTGCTTTCATAGATATCACTACCTTCATTCTATCATATTCCTAAAAACACACACAAAATAAGAGATAGAAAAACTATCTATATAACGCACATATATTCAGTATATATTTATGCGTATAATGATATGCGCTAAAAATCTGCCTACTTCCACCGAACGCCCATAGCCCAGGGGTAAAGTCGCCGACTGAGGCCATTTCGGTCGGGTTTCAATCCTGGGTAAAAAACAATCGGTGTCTAACCGTACTGATGATCTGTGATACGGCGAAACAGATCTGTCTGTGGATGACAATATATATAGATGTATATATATATATCCGCAGACAGATCTGTATCATAGCTCATCAGTACGGTTAAAAAAGCCGATTGCCTTTTACCCAGGATTGAAACCTGACCGAAACGTCGTTAGTTGGCAATTTTACCTCTGAGCTACGGGCGCTCATACAGAAGGAGGCTGACTTTTTAGCGTGTATATTATCATTATACACGCTCAATAGCTGAGAGTGTTCTAATTCATTGCTGAATGAACGATGCGCAGATGTCAAAGTAGCTACTGTTTTTCAAAGTCTACCATTCTTCAAGAATGCTCAATCAGAGAGTATATATATATATATATATATATATATATATATATATAATTCCGAATTCTACATTCGTTGAATAGGTATTTCAGCGAGAAAATACTCGCTTCTTCAGCAACAATCAAAAACAAAAAAATGGTGGGGATGAAGAAAGAAAAAAGTTTTTAAAATTTGTCGTCCAGACATAAAAAAAACCCCAGAGGGGCAGAGACAGAGATTCGTGTTTTTTATGTATGAACGACAAATTTTAAAAACTTTTTCTTTCTTAATCCCCCACTAATTTTTTTTAACTTCCTGTTTATAAATATGTTTTGGGTTCCTTCCGGTATGTGAAGTTTTCTACCATATTCGAATTAATAATTTTTTTTTTGATTGTTGCTGAAAAAGCGAGATCAGCCAATTCCTCTACCATGCTTTCGACCTCTTCAATACAAATGACCTAACGAAACTAAAATGGTCGAAATCACAGTAGCAAAATCGGCTAATATCTTTATATATATATATATATATAAGGATATTAGCCGATTTTGCTACTGTGGTTTCGACCATTTTAGTTTCGTTAGGTCATATATATATATATATATATATATATATATATATATATATATATATAGGATATTAGCCGATTTTGCTACTCGCAATTTTTGAAATCTCGCGAAATACGTTACTAATTCAAATTTTGAAATCATTTGTTTCTGATGAAGGACCGAGGGCGGTCTGAAATATAAAATATAATAGTAGAAATAAACAAATACTGTCAAAAAAACAAATTTTCACACATTTTCAAACTCAAAAGGTTTTAATATTCTTTCCTATACATATTAAGACAGTATACGTGGATCATCACTATGCTATTTGGACCTTACTTAAACGGCAAAAAACTCCACGATAGAAGAAAACTAGAAAAAATTCTCTTCAAATTGGCACAAATACACTCGGATATTATATTTCTCGGACTTTGCAAAAAAATGGAATTAATACCAAAAGGATTCAGATTTAAATACAACTTCCAACACAGCTTTATTACATTGCATAAACAAAAAGCTCAACATATATACAACAGAACCTCCACGCAATTAAGAAACCTTGCGCACAACTCTGCTTACATTAAGAAATCCTTCTACATGAACTTATCTAAATAAAATCAGTTATTCTCTCTATCGAACACTTTCTCCTTTCCAATACTTTCAAGTAAAAAAAAAAACACTCAATTTCCTGTACGAAAAAAGCTGGCACAGTATATATTTTTGAAAAACCAAATAAACTAACCAATAAACTAATTGCTGAGGACCCCATTTTACAACACATACCTCACCTGAATGACTACCTAATAGAACACATTCCACGAAGACCTCACTATGTACGCTACACCCATAACACCTCTGCTGATAATCACATCGCAAACCTATCTAAATATACTCTCACCCAAGGAGAAACCTCTTTATTAAATAAATGATTATCATTCTGCCTCTCGCAACCACTAAATCCTCTAAACCTCTGCTACGATATGGAAAAATACCTTCGTAGACTGAGACTAAAAGAATATTTCTCAGACAACAGATCCACTTCTACTGACAACAACGCTAAACAATCACGCTCCAAACTTCCTCTAACGAAAAATAATGCCCTATGGACTCCCCCAAGTGGATGCAACCAACACTTGGATCAATATGTCAACAAAGCCAGACAACACATGGATAACTTTTTAAAAAACAAAGGACACATAACAAAAAAATACAACCTATCCAAAGTAGAACACCAAGCCATCTATACTCTTAAAAACAACCGAGACATAATTATCGTACCAGCCGATAAGGGAGATGCTACAACCATCTTAGACACCAACAACTACATTAAAGAAGCACAATCACAACTTCAAAATAATAGGTTCTATGTACTCTTACCTCTAGATCCGACCAGCACTTACAAAACAGAATCATCACTTCTCATTCAGAACCTGAATCACAGCACAAAAAATAAAATAAAAGCTCTTATTCCTGAGAACCCCAAAACAGCAACATTCTACACTATCCCAAAACTATATAAACTCCCCAAAATCATCTCAGAAAAACACCCTAACACCTCTTCATCCAGCCCACATCATACTAAACAATCAAACAATGAAGAGATCTATAAAATTTCAAAAGCCCTTAAAATCACACCACCTCGCAGACCCATAATATCAGGCATCGGTACCCTTACAGAACTTATATCTGGATACATAGACAATATCCTAAAACCTTTATTGCCTGACATACCTAGTTATATTAGAGACACTACTGACTTTCTCAACAAATTACAAAACATTAACTTAGTCCGCGATGATAATATTCTAGTAACGATGGATGTTACGTCTCTGTACACGAACATTCCACATGTTGAAGGAGTATCAGCTTGCCATGAGTTCCTTAAAAGCAAACTACCTAACAACCAAATCACAGATATATGCCAATTAGTAAATATCATCTTAACACACAATAATTTTAAATTCAACAACAAACACTATTTACAGATCAGTGGCACAGCAATGGGCACGAAAATGGCACCTAGTTATGCCAATATCTTTATGCACATTTTAGAAAGAAAGATACTAGACAATTCACAATACAAACCATCACATTATTTTAGATACATTGATGACATTTTCTTAGTATGAACTCATAGAGTAGAAAAATTAAAAAACTTTTTTCTTTCTGCAACAACTTCCATAATACAATTAAATTTACCATGGAGTACTTAAACACACCCGTCCCTTTCTTAGACGTCATGATAAAATTAAACAAACATACACTTTCCACCAGTCTATACAACAAACCTACAAACCAACACAAATTCCTACACTTTAACAGTTGTCATCCCCTTAAATTAAAAAATCTATCCTATACAGCTCATTTCTAAGAATCAAACGCATATGCTCAGACCATCCAGATTTTCTAAACAACATTAACAACCTAACAAAGCAATTTCTAAAATGTAAATACCCAATAAAAATAATAAAAGAAGCACTAAATAAAACCATCCACATAAATCGTAACACACTTCTCATATACAAGAAAAGAAAAAACAACAACCGAATTCCCATGGTTTTAACCACAATCAACATTCACACACACTTATCAAAAATTTAAAAAATGATTACAAGAACCTCCAATCAAACAAAAAAATCAAAGACATTTTCGATAAACCACCCATAAATGCAATGAAACAAACACCCAACCTATCAACTATCCTCACTTCTAACAAATATCTAAAAAAACACAAACCTATCAGGGAATTTAAAATGTCAGAAACCCAGGTGCCTAATTTGTAAACATTTGGTAAACGACACAATATTCTCTGTACCCAACACCAAAATCAAATTGCAGCCACCACGCCTCACTTGTGACAGCGAAAACATTATATACTTCCTCTTCTGTTCAATATGTCCCAATAGTGGATATATTGGCGAATCCGGTAATAGCTTTAGATTTCGCTTCAATAATCACAAACTTAATATACGCCAAAATAACCAATATTCCCCAGTAGGAGCACATTTCAATCAACCGGGTCACACCTTAGAAAATTGCAAATGTTTACTAATAGACTCCAATTTTAGTTCTACATACGCACGCAGAAAGAAAGAAAAATACTGGATTTTAAAATTAAATACACACAAGCTAGGGTTAAATAGGGACTTAGGTGCTTTGAATCTTTACAAATACTTCAATAACTAAACGTTTTTAGATACATTTAAAAAATATTTTTAAAACATTTTTTTTTATCTAAAACAAATTTAAAAACAATATTAAAGATAGGTTTACGTTTACAAACATAATTTTTTAAAAAAATCTGTCGCTTTCAACGTCACTTGATTTAAAAACAAAAACTCTCTCAACAAACGCGTCACGTGATGTAAACAAACGCGTCACGTGATGTAAACAAACTCTTCATTGACGCTCTCGCGAAATCTCGCGAAATACGTTACTAATTCAAATTTTGAAATCATTTGTTTCTGATGAAGGACCGAGGGAGGTCTGAAATATAAAATATAATAGTAGAAATAAACAAATACTGGCAAAAAACACATTTTCAAACTCAAAACGTTTTAATATTCTTTCCTATATATATATATATATATATATATATATATATACAGAAAAGCTAAGCAAGAGCCAATAAACCTACCTAGGTTTCACCCTACGATCCTTCAGGGCAAAATGACCATTTTTACCTGAAGAACCGCAAGGTGAAACCTAGGTAGGTTTATTGGCTCTTGCTTAGATTTTCTGTATTTGTTGCTCTACTTTCGTATTGAGCGCTTTAGTGTTAGGGTTTTCGTCTTGGGTTTTTTTTTCTTTCTTACGAGTGCTTGACTGTTTGTTCATGTACTTCGTTTGTTTTTTTGTTTTTTTACTTCCCCTTCTTTTCCCTCCGAGTTCGTTCTCCGTGGGTTGTACAAGGCGATTTAAATTATCGCTTAATTAATACTAGTTTAGGCAGAGTTAGTTCTGTTACTATTGGTATTGTAATTACTATAGTTAATAATATATATATATATATACACTATATTCGCCATCCACATACATGCCTAGATGCCGCCATGACACATAATAAAGAGAGACTATCATAATAAAGAGACACTATCATAATAAAAAGACACTATCATAAGAATGTGACACTATCATAATAAAGGAACATTATCAAAATAAAGAGACACTATTGTAATAAAGAAACACTATCATAAGAAAGAGACACTATCATAATAAACAATAAACATCAACTGATGTAATTTACTGAATCTCTTAATGATACGACAAACATTAAGATTTTACAAAAAAGGTTTCTCAGCGAATCAGTTTAAACAATTTCTTTGTATTTTAAAGCAAACTTTATTCTATCGTCTCCTAAGTGCTATTTTTCTTCAGGGTGTCGGCGATCATGTCTCTCCTCAACTTTTATTCTCTGTAGCTATGTCTATAGAAAGTGTTTAGATGAACTGAACTCCTTAGTTCCAGCAGTACTAACCTTTACAGCCAAGACCTGCCATTCCATGCACATTGTATCGAACCACTGTTATTCCCTAAGACTCTGGACACCTCAACCTGGTGTAAATGTTAGCAAGCCTGCTTCGCTAGAACCTCTTACAGCTGGATAGTGAGTTCGATCCTCAGTGGGTACCCCATACTTTCGGCCTTGTGCCACACCTAAGTGGCGCTAAAAATATCAGCATTTCCTACGTCTTCCATTGTTGAGCAGCTTTCACTAAGCGCTATTTTGTCGAACCGATTCTTAGGACGATGCTCCCTCTATCAATATAATTTTAACCTGGTCAAGTCGGTGCTAACCGTCATCGTCTCCACATATCCTCATAAAATATGTCGCATACTTTAAATTCTGAAACCACAAAGGAGGATCTGTAACGTGGTTGATACTGACTTGGCAGACCGGCTGCAACCACTCTCTCACCGGCGTAATGTGGCTTTCCTGTGCCTCTTCTACAAGTACTTTCATGGCTTCTGCTCCGATGAGCTTAGATTACTGGTGCCGCCTAAGCACGAATTTACACGAGATACTAGATTAGCAACTAGGTCCCACCCTTTTACAGTTAAACAGATAAGATGTAACCGTAAATTCTACTCCAACAGCTTCTTTTCTCGCGCTTCCCGCCTGTGTAACTCCCTTCCACAAGTCTGCTTTCCCGACAGCTACAATCTCCACCTATCACCCTAACTCCCAATTATTCTCAGAACACTCTCATCTAACGAACCCTCATTCTCGGTATCCTTACCCGCCTATCAACCACTCTCTGCCATTTCCTATATTTAATCATTCTCGGTATCCCTACTCGCCTATCACCCACCCTCTGACAATTCCTATATCTAATCATCCTTTCTACACTCTATGTAGCCCCCTGCGCAGTAGTGGCAGTGACATGCCTTGCTCGGGGTGAAACGCTTAAAAAAAATAAATCTACCTTTAGTGGAACAATGAACGAAGTAAGATTTATTGTGAAAAAAAAAGATGCTTTTAATATCATTTTTGTTTTTGACATCCCTCTCACTCCTGTTCCGCCATCGATTGGCACAAGGTGGCGTCTTCCCCGCTCTTTTTACCTTAATTATGTCCTGTGAGTGTCAAACTTGGTACTTACTTGAGTCTCCCCACGAAGTCTTATTTTTACGTAGGGCTTTACGATCGTGTTCGCTCGAGCAAATATCCCTTGTAGACTAGGAATATGTAGTGTCGGGCTCTTGTCTGTTTTTCCCCAGACGAGACTCTGTCCCTTCAGCTTAGCCTTATTTGGTTTCCTCTTTGCCCGAAGTCAGAGATTTCGACAAAGACAGGTTTTGACCCTGTGAGTGTCAGACTCTCTAATCCTCGATTCCTCATTTTATCTCCAAGAAATTTATTTATCCCGATTCTAAGAGGATGTGTCTTAATTTTCATTTTCCCTAAAACTTCGTTACTGGTATTCTCAGGATTTTTGTGAAGCAAACTCCCTATGGGATGTTTTCCCAATCACTACAATATTAACCGACATATATTGGGAATCTCATGGCAAGACAAGGTGCCCAACATTGAGGCGAGCCGGTCTGCCTGCCATGTTCCCACTCCTTAAACAGCGCAGACTCCTTTGGTTAGGCCATGTCCACCGCATGCCAGACGATCGCATTACAAAAGACCTCCTGTATGGAGAGCTGACCTCTGGAAGAAGACCGACTGGGCGGCCACAACTGCGGTATGGTGACATCATAAAACGCGATATGAAAGCCGTGGTCATCAACACGGATCATGGGAGAGCGTAGCAGTCAACCGGTTCAAATGGAGAAGAATCCTGGCTCAACAACTTAAATCAAAGGAGGAGCAACTAACACAAGTCGCCATAGAGAGGCAGGTTCGCAGGAAGCAAAATGACAGCAACAGCAACAAAACATAAATGCAGCCTCTGCAACAAAGACTCCGACTCCCGCAACGGTCTCTACAGTCACAGACACCGATGCTCGAGCCAGGCAGACAACTAGGATGCTACCCATGATCACCCAGACCGACGAATGACTACTACTACAATATTAACCTCTTCAAGTCAAAAGTTAACTGTTATCTTTCCTAGATTAGCTCATAAATTGCATTGGTTTCGCTCGTACAGGAAACTTATTCAGGAAGCTCTAAAGTAAACAACCGTTAGCAGTTCTTTCACAGAAGCTTTTATTATTTCAAAGGAGCTTTTATTATTTCAAAGAAGTTTTTATTATTTCAGAGAAGCTTTTATTATTTCATAGAAGTTTTTATTATTTCATAGAAGCTTTTATTATTTCAGAGAAGCTTTTATTATTTCATAGAAGCTTTTATTATTTCAAAGAAGCTTTTATTATTTCAAAGAAGCTTTTATTATTTCATAGAAGCTTTTATTATTTCATAGAAGCTTTTATTATTTCAGAGAAGCTTTTATTATTTCATAGAAGTTTTTATTATTTCATAGAAGCTTTTATTATTTCAAAGTTTTTATTATTTCAGAGAAGCTTTTATTATTTCATAGGAGCTTTTATTATTTCAGAGAAGCTTTTATTATTTCAGAGAAGCTTTTATTATTTCATAGAAGCTTTTATTATTTCATAGAAGCTTTTATTATTTCAAAGTTTTTATTATTTTATAGAAGCTTTTATTATTTCAAAGAAGCTTTTATTATTTCATAGAAGCTTTTATTATTTCAGAGAAGCTTTTATTATTTCATAGAAGCTTTTATTATTTCAAAGTTTTTATTATTTTATGGAAGCTTTTATTATTTCAAAGAAGCTTTTATTATTTCAAAGAAGTTTTTATTATTTCAGAGAAGCTTTTATTATTTCATAGAAGTTTTTATTATTTCATAGAAGCTTTTATTATTTTATAGAAGCTTTTATTATTTCATAGAAGTTTTTATTATTTCAGAGAAGCTTTTATTATTTCAGAGAAGCTTTTATTATTTCATAGAAGCTTTTATTATTTCAAAGTTTTTATTTTATAGAAGCTTTTATTATTTCAAAGAAGCTTTTATTATTTCATAGAAGCTTTTATTATTTCAGAGAAGCTTTTATTATTTCAGAGAAGCTTTTATTATTTTATAGAAGCTTTTATTATTTCAAAGAAGCTTTTATTATTTCAGAGAAGCTTTTATTATTTCATAGAAGCTTTTATTATTTCAGAGAAGCTTTTATTATTTCAAAGTTTCTATTATTTTATAGAAGCTTTTATTATTTCAAAGAAGCTTTTATTATTTCATAGAAGTTTTTATTATTTCATAGAAGCTTTTATTATTTCAAAGTTTTTATTATTTTATAGAAGCTTTTATTATTTCATAGAAGTTTTTATTATTTCAGAGAAGCTTTTATTATTTCAAAGAAGCTTTCATTATTTCATAGAAGCTTTTATTATTTCAAAGTTTTTATTATTTTATAGAAGCTTTTATTATTTCAAAGAAGCTTTTATTATTTCATAGAAGCTTTTATTATTTCAGAGAAGCTTTTATTATTTCAGAGAAGCTTTTATTATTTTATAGAAGCTTTTATTATTTCAAAGTTTTTATTATTTCAAAGAAGTTTTTATTATTTCAAAGAAGCTTTTATTATTTCAGAGAAGCTTTTATTATTTCAAAGAAGTTTTTATTATTTCATAGAAGCTTTTATTATTTCAAAGAAGCTTTTTTTATTTCATAGAAGCTTTTATTATTTCAGAGAAGCTTTTATTATTTCATAGAAGTTTTTATTATTTCATAGAAGCTTTTATTATTTCAAAGTTTTTATTATTTTATAGAAGCTTTTATTATTTCAAAGAAGCTTTTATTATTTCAGAGAAGCTTTTATTATTTCAGAGAAGCTTTTATTATTTCATAGAAGCTTTTATTATTTCATAGAAGCTTTTATTATTTCAAAGTCTTTATTATTTCAAAGAAGTTTTTATTATTTCAAAGAAGCTTTTATTATTTCAAAGAAGCTTTTATTATTTCATAGAAGCTTTTATTATTTCAAAGAAGTTTTTTATTATTTCAAAGAAGCTTTTATCATTTCATAGAAGCTTTTATTATTTCATAGAAGCTTTTATTATTTCAACGTTTTTATTATTTTATGGAAGCTTTTATTATTTCAAAGAAGCTTTTATCATTTCATAGAAGCTTTTATTATTTCAAAGAAGCTTTTATCATTTCATAGAAGCTTTTATTATTTCAGAGAAGCTTTTATTATTTCAGAGAAGCTTTTATTATTTCAAAATTTTTATTATTTTATGGAAGCTTTTATTATTTCAAAGAAGCTTTTATTATCTAAAAGAAGATATTATTATTTCAAAGAAGTTTTTATTATTTCATAGAAGCTTTTATCATTTCAAAGAAGTTTTAATGATTTCATAGAGGCTTTTATTATTCTCAAACAGATAGTGTTGGCGGTGATGGCATCAAAATATGTACACATATATAGTCCTACACACGGACACACACTAGCAAATATACTGGGTTAGATAGGTAAACTGCGCCATTTTTTATTTTTAATCTCGTGTATTTGCGTTTTTTTAATTTTATTTTCTCGACTCCATAGTATAGTAGGGCCAGTTGAGCACCGTTTGTGAGAAAAAGAACAAAATGACGCAATCCACTGTACCAGTAATTCGAAACAGTTTGGCATTGAGTGAATTTGGGTGTCAATTTGAGAACATTGCAGAGGATTCGGAGATAGTTGAATGAGTGTAATGGTGAATATGAATGTGTTTGGAGTGATTCCTAGTAATGGCAACTTTATGCCTCCATTCATCTTCTCACAGGAACTCAGACTTAACACGGAGGATTACATCAAGTTCCTTGAAGAAGAAGTGCTGCCCTAGGTCAATAGGGAGGCTATTGGATGTTACTGGGATTATAGTCTGGGGAGTTAGATGGTCAGATTCATTCACAACTCGGATCTTCTGCTTGTATGGCACTGTGCAGAGATATAGTCTTCTTTGAAATCGTCTTCCAGCAGCCACTCTCTTGATACAGAGTAAGACTACATCCCTGGTTATGGATCGAATTGACTTGGAGGGATCCTTTTCAATCATGGTCTGGATCTTACACAAAAACTTCGCGATGTCTTTTCTTATTAGGACAATCTGTGTGAGTTTTCTGAGCTACTGTACCTTCATCATCACCATTAGACTCATCCAACGCTTTTCGAATCCTCTGCGCTGTCCTCAGATTGAAAACTAAACACTAAAATGCTCCTATTAGGGGTTCCAGCACAAATTTCAAGCAGTAAAGTATGCCATTTCCAAATTCCAGAAGTAGGAAATTGCGTCATGGTGCTTTTTTTTTCTTTTCACAGGCAGTATTCAACTGACCCTATTATATAGTGCCGATGACAAAATAAAAACAATGCGCATGTGCGAAATTTAAAAAAATGTGACAGTTTACCCATCGCAACTTATATATATATATATATATAGTGTATCGAGGCAGCAAATTTTTTAAACATATACTGTTAAATATAAGAGACAATGAATGTCTATTATGTTAAATCATGAGCCGTTCTAAACATCGTATTTTGGCTTTAATTTCAGTTGAAAATAAAGACAAAAATTCTCCAACATTTGGATAATTTTTTATCAATTTGGTTCTATGCTTTCGGCTCACATGAGCCATCTTCAGAGACAGGTTACAAGGACATTAACATAAAAACATCCACCATCAAAGACGATTTTATCTTGTATTGACATAAAACTCCACTAGGCAACGGCAAAATTTAACAAAAATAACAAACGCAGTTCGCAAATTTGCAATGCGGTTCTATGACGTCACACCACGTGATAGCGCGAAATGACAACAGAATCATGTATTTAAATGCAATGTAATTAATGAAATTAATAAAAAAAATATCCAAATGTTGGAGAATTGTTGTCTTTATTTTCAACTGAAATTAAAGCAAAAATACGACGTTTAGAACGGCTCATGATTAAACATAATAGACATTCATTGTCTCTTATATTTAATAGCATATGTTTAAAATATATATATATATATATATAGATAGATAGATAGATAGATAGATAGATAGATAGATAGATAGATAGATACAAAATAATTGATTAGAAAAATATACGAAGCCAGGTAATTGCACCTGTGTATTCGCAATTATGTTTACACACACACACACACACACACACACACACACACACACACACACACACACACACACAAAGAATTGTCTGTGTCTGTAAACATGAGATTGCTAAAGGTAGATATCTTGTAGCAATCATGATACTTTATATTCATTAATTTTGTGTGTGTACGTATAAATCTCTCTCTCTTTCTCTCTCTCCTTCTATCTCTCTCTCTCTCTCTCTCTCTGTGTGTGTGTGTGTGTGTGTGTGTGTGTGAGAGAGAGAGAGAGAGAGAGAGAGAGCGTGGGTTCAGGTGTGTAGATGTGACGCATGCCTATCACTAACGGGAAGAATTTCATCGAATTCGTTCCGGAATGCATTTACCTCCTTTTGCCTTCTTGACGAATGAGACCCAGGGTCATGAAAACCTTGCCTACCGACGAAAAAAGTATCATAAACCCGCCACCCAGAACGAAAAAAATACGCCCAACAGTACCAACTCTTCACGAAGTGAAAATCTCTGTGCACGCGTGACCAGCTCGGTGTATAAAATAAGCCTTACCCTCCACCTGGTACTAAATGTGTCTGTCGAAGTAGTTGAGGTGTGGATGACACAAGAGGAGTCATATCTGCATAAGAAGAGAAAAATGTGATACAAGCAGTGAAGAGAATGTCGTGGCAGAGGAGGTGCAGGTATTTATCTCCCTTGTTAAAAACAGCATCGCAGATGAGCCATAAGTAAAGAACAAAGGCTTTTTCGTGAAAAGAAAGAAGATCCGACCTAAAGCACCCCCAAACCTTCTGAATTTAAGCACAATACCAAACTGGGGGCAAGTTTACAGCTGAATTGGCTGGATGTAACCGTAAGTTCTGTCGCGTGTTTCGCTTGTATAACTTTTGTGGATTCTTATTGAGAAACCACATAAAATAATAAATAACAAAAACAGATGTGGAGATAGAAAATGTAAGTTATATTGAACAAAAATATGCAAACTGGAACACTAGTTAGTCAATTCAGGAATACTGTTAGTAGGAATCAATATATACAATCTTGTAGTGAAGAAGTATGTCCGAGTAATGAGTCTATATCCTTACTGACCAACTAGCGGCGGTACAACTACTCAACTCAACTACTCTGTGATGATCACTGCCGTTATCTGTGTAGGCAGAATTATATGTACACATCAGGCGAGTTCATTCTTATGTGCAAAAAAGGAGTGCTCCCCAACAATAACTCTTTGACATTCTAACCTCCCACTCAATTGTGACATTCGAACATTTATATGTAATGTTAATCGTTATCTTCTGTCTTATTAATTCATATTCTTCCATTTTTTCGACTCTTAATAATGTTTTCTGTTTCTCATATTCTCTCACATTCAGTAACCATTTTGTTTTTGTGGATTTATCGCCTTGCTTGGAAGGAAATTATTAAAAACGTTTAAATATTCATAATATCACAAGTATTCTTTATCACAACCCATTTGGAAATTGCATAAATTTTTTTAAGTTTAAATCATCAATAACTAGCAGTATAGCCAGGCGTTGCTCAGGTGTAATGAAAGCTTTAAAACTAATCCATGGTCCTGGAGCTCACACTCTTTGGACAATGGCACGAAGGACTAAAAGCAATAGTTGTTTCCAGTTAAAGCGAAACCGTAGACTGAAAGAAAAATGAATGGATGTAAGTCAAATTTTGATTTCCTGGTATCGATATCAAATAAGTGTTTTCATCGTAAACTGAATTTTGAAGGCTAAATAAGTCCTCTGAGTAAATGGTATCATGGCTGAGACTAAGAAATACAATTATATCTATTTAGAGCCAAACCCGAAGCAAAAACTAAAATAAAAGGACTGAAAAAACATACAGACATAGAGGCAGATAAACAGACACACACACAAACATCTTGCCTTATATATATATTATCGATTTTCTGCACTCTTGTAAGAACTGCAACCTTGAAACTTCTGAATATCGTTTCTTATGCATTTGTCTATGAGTGTATCAAAGTTCTCTCGAATATTCAGGTCGGTAGACGACAAAAAAAAGAATGTACACTTTTATAAATAAATGGAGCGCTTATGTAGTATAAGTATTCACAAGAAACAACGTTTAAATAACAATAATAATAATTATATATATGAGACAGCGATGAGTACCTTAACTTTAACTTAAAAGAACCCAAACTTAATAAAACAAAATTTTATTGTCAAAATATTTAGGAAAGAGCAAGGTATTTTGAATTTTTTAAATTATTTTTTAATATTTTTAATCTTTTCTCACACATTCGAAATTTTGGTGAAAATCCTTGTTTTTAGTACTTTTTTTACGAGATATGAACCAACTTAGATAGATAGATAGATAGATAGATAGATAGATAGATAGATAGATATGAAGAGCTTGGGATAGATAGATAGATAGATAGATAGATAGATAGATAGATAGATAGATAGATAGATATGAACATACATACATACATACATACATACATACATACTGGTATTGTATTATTCGTTTGTACTCATTATTCGAAGCGAAAATAAAAGTCAGATCCATTCTGCAAGACTCTTATGATGAGTACCTCAACTTTTTCTCTAAAAGCATTATAGCTTGATTAAAAAAGGGCCCAACATTAATAAAACAGAGTTTTATCGTCAAAATACTTTTGTCGTTATTAAGAGGAAAGATCAAAATATTTTTAACTTTTAAATTATTTTTTAATATTTTTAATTTTTTCTTACGCATTAGATAGATAGATAGATAGATAGATAGATAGATAGATAGATAGATAGGAAATGAAGTGACTTGGATAGATAGATAGATAGATAGATAGATAGATAGATAGATAGATAGATAGATAGATAGAAATGAAATGACTTGGATAGATTAGATAGATAGATAGATAGATAGATAGATAGATAGATAGATACTGCTATGGTTGTATTATTCGTTTGTGCATATTGTTCAACGCGAAAATAAAATGTAAATCCATTCTGCAAGACTCTTACTGTTATTTCCTCTCTGTTGACAATGAGTCAGCAACATCTAAACAGGCATTTCAAACCTTCCCTACCCCCCCCCGACCTCGAGTAGATCGAGATAGACGGCCGATGAAGTGGCAGACGTGATAGGAAGCATTAAGAAATCGCTAGCTAAACGGTAATGTAAATTTAACAATAACATTATCGGCAGATCAAAGATAAGATTAGGCGGAAAAGAAAAGATAGTAACTGAAAGAAGAGCTCAGATTTGGGGGTAAGTCATAATACGTCGGCCGAGGACAGAAACCTGTTGAGGAGTTAACTGCGTGTGGTGAGGTGCAAGTTAGCATCTGATATTAGTGTTGGAATTTCGTTTTGAAACAACGCAGGTTATTGTAGATATATATATTTCTTTTTTCTAACTTTAGTTTCTGTTTGCTCGCCTCACATTTTTTCATAACGCCAACTGAAAACAAAGATGTCACATGTTGCTAGCAATAATGTAAAGTAAACTGCAAGAAATATTAGACAGAGTAATATGCCTGAAAAACACCTAGGAAAGGTAGTAAAAAAAAGATATAGAAATTATTACGGGGTTGCCAACTGGGTTCCCCGTGATTGGATGAAAAACAACCAATCATGGGCTACCTTTTTAGATTTTCAACAAACTCCCCACGTGAGCGGGTTTTACAAACTCCCTTCCTCTTTGGCCTGTTGGAATCTTAAAGTGAGGGAATTGACAGCAACTGAAGCACAAAAGTTATGGCTCTATTTCTTCAACCCAGCCATAACGACACAGGAAATATAAACTGTTACAAGGACTCATCTTTCAGATAAGTTCCGCAAACCCGACTGT